>JBCJKH010029559.1:0-14696 GCA_039877255.1 Loriculus beryllinus | reverse complement strand
GAGATGTTTGCCCCACAGTTTGTGGCACAGCACAGATTTGGGGCTAACGCTCATGGCAGAGTAAGACTAATCTCACAGATTAGAACAGCCTCCTCAAAAACCTGCTAGGGAGAAGGGATATCTTCCTAGTGAAAGCACTGGAGGATTCGACTCTTTGACCTTTCTCTGACCTCTGGAATGAGCTAACATTTGGTCACTATGCTTTCTGCTTGGATAATCCATCTCTGAGTGACAGTGACATCTCTGTGCTCCGGGCAGAGATCTGTAGGACAGATGTTTGCCCAGTGCGTGGGATTCTCAGGAGAAAGTGTGTTGGTGCAAGCTATCATTAAAGCTAATTATGTCAGTAAAAGTTTCTTTCCGGGTGGAAGGTTGAGGTGTTTCATGGCATGTAAGTCACAGAGAGGACACAGATGGGTATTCACTGTCACACAAGTCCAACCTTATTCTTTCCTTTCTGCTCCCCCTGCTCCCCCACCATCACCTGCAGAACCGGTTCTCCCCACCTAGAGGCAGTAACCTAAAACCCTCTGTAGCAAGATAAAGAAAGAAGAGGGAAGAGCAGTCATGTCCAGCTCTTGATGTGACACTCCTTTCCCTGCAGGCCTGAAGGAAGATTTGACAAGGAGACTTCCTTCACCCTGTTATCATTGACTGATGTTGTCACTTTGCCTGGCTGTCTCAGCCCGCCTGTCTCACAGGGTGTCCATCTTCTAAGAGGCTTGGGACATTAATAGCCACCAGACATGACTTAGCCACACTATAATAACATACCAGAACACTGTCTGGTGCAGCTAAAGCGGTTGAAAACCCTTGGTTCCTGTATTGACAGCAAGATGGAATCAAAATCATCTTGTGAGCCTACTCTAAGGGTGCAGTTTGCACAAGGAAGCAGAGAACTGGCTGAATGCTCTGCCTCCTGGGCAAATAAAAACACATGGTGCTTCCATACTCTTTCAGCCCAAGATCTCAAAGAGGTCCATAAATATTAATCCTCTACTAGATCAATTTTATCCACAACCAGGCTAAGATTCTGGAACAAATCAGAACCCAGCTGAACCCAGGATACTCCTCTATTTCCTCAACTAGATCTTTAACTGACATTGTCAGCTCAGAACAATGTTGCCCAAACCTTGCTTGACAGTGGACTGCATCTGTGTTGTGAGAAACTGAATTGCAAGGAGCTGCTGAGATTGTATATCGTTACACTATATATATTACATACATGTATGTAATGCCTTCCTCCCTCCCAGCCTGAGCAGCCTGCAGGCTCACAGTACTCATGTGCTCTTGTGTTCAAGATGCAGCACAGATGCTGACTCCTGTTACTGCCATGAATTAGATAGTTCTTAGACATGTGAGAGAGTTGCTGCCACTCAATCCACTGGACAGGGTTAAACTGGCAGGAGAGTTTCATGATGAATACTAGCTGCTGAATATGGACATTTTTGCTGCTGTGGGTGAATGGACATTTGCTTGCATCTTGGGCAATGGCTAAGCCAGCTCCTCACTCTTTTCAGGTCTTGTGGCAACAGGTAAAATGACATTTATTCCCGATGAAGTGTGGTCAGTTTAGTGTCTTTCATAAGATTAGTGATCTTAGCTCCTGTCATGTTCCATTCTTGGAACCCCTACTCCCACTGATAGGTCAGCTTCTTCCCATCCCCAGGAAGCTGTGGCTTTTGCCCCTGAGGCTGTGGTACCCTACATTCAGCACTTGGGTGTATAAATAGCTTCACGCCTCATGGTGTTTGAATGTTGTTTATACCCCACTGCCTGCCATGTCTTGTGCCAAGGCTATAAATATGCTACTGAGTCTAGACTGTATCTAAACTTGGCATTGGGTACCCAAGTTCATGAGAGGAGCAGTTTCATCTATTAGCACAAAGGGGGTGCCCAAATATGTTTGATCATGGGTCCAGAGACGACTTGGCAAGAGACTTCTCCTCCTGCCATGCTACAGTAGCACCAGCCCTGCTTTCTGAAGGGGCCTTGGAAACTCTCTTCCTCCCCTGCTCCAAAGCTGCTGGGCACCCAGCCCAAAGGAAATACCTCACCTTATCCTTTCCTGATGTGCTTCAATGCACCATTGACTGCAAGAGGCACAAAACATCACAGACTCACCTTCACTTCTGCGTAGATCCAAGCTGAGGCTGGGTTTGGGCTGGCGAGGCAGACTGAGATACTGGGGAAGGGGTGAACTGCTGCAAGACTGAGTTGGAAAGGAAGAACAAACAAGCATTAGTTGTCTGTTCAAGCTGTGCTGATACAGCTGCATCAGGAACCTCTGCTGGTAAATGCAGAGTCACAGGCAAAACTGATGTATTTTCCTCATGCAACATTTGAGTGATAATACGTATTTCGACTAAGGACAGTGAACCTCTTGAGGCCAATGTGTATCTATGACAGGGAGGCTACATGAACTCCTTCCCACTTCTGGGTTTTGTTTGAGGCTAAGAGCACCTTTGGCACATTGTGGGGCTGTTATGTGATGGATGAATGACAGAACAGAGGATCACATCTCACATCAGATCACTGGCTGTACACATATTTTGCGCCAAACCTGAAATCTTTCTGGACCATAACCTTAGGAAGCAGCATGCTGAGGCCTGCTTGACTCCATAGCTGGCTCACTGCTATACAGCATTGCTCCTCTCCAATTCACAAAGGACACAGCATTCCTTGAAGGAACAGCACAGACTTTTTGTGGCTTGACTGTGAATGTGGAACGTCTCCATGTGGCTGTGGCATGTAGGCAGACAGGGCTCCCAGCAGCAGGGAGCCTAGAGCTGACAGTCAGTCCCTGAGAAGTCCCTGATGATTTATGGGATGCAGTTAAGCTTCCACAGGCTTTAGAAAGGTAGAGCAAGTGTGCAGCCATTCTGGGAGCACTTCCTTTTACGCTACATCACTTCCCATTAGTCTCTCGCATGGATCCAAACCAGCCCCAAGTGGGTCCAGCTGCGTTAAGCAAGCCAAGAAGGCAAAGCTGAATGAAAAAAAGAAAGGAAGTAAAATGGGTCAGTGATGACTTAGCTGAAGTATGAATGCCCTATGGCACGAGGCACAGGGAGCCAGGCACAGTGAAAGGGCAAGCTTTGGAATAGTGGGGTCAGGATGCAGAACTCTGGGCAGGACATAGATCCCACCCAGCCGGTGTTTGGTACTGGCTGGGGCCTGGCTAATGGGAGCATCACCCTCCCCTCTGGGGCACCCAGAACAGCAGCTGCTGACACTGGCTAAGGTGATGGAGTTGCTTTAGCCACGGGGGATGAACATTTGGCCATCAACAAAAGGAAATAGGGGCAGATTCTGTCTCTGCCATGATACTAGGGAAGGTCATTCAGTACTTGATTTCTTTCTGGCCCCATCAGTTTTGTTTGCTGACAACTCCAGCTCTTTTTGGGTTGAGCTGCAAGGATTGCAGAGGTCTCATCTTGACACTTCTCTTGCTCTCAAGGGGGAACAGAAGACGAAGACATGCATGAGAAATCTCTTTCATGGAGAACTAGAGGGGATACTGGTACCTTGCTCCCCACACTGTGCTTCTATGACCACTCTGGAGTTAGTCTTAAAAAGCAAAGAAATAATCTCCAGCTTGATTGCAGTTGTCCTGGCAAAAATCACTCAGCTCTTCAGTGATGTGAAAACTGCTGCCATTCATGGAGTTAAACACTCCCTCATATCAAGGCTCCCAGCAGGGGGACAGTAAAAGGAATTGAATAACAGTCCAAGCAGGCATACTTTGGAACCCCACCGGCATCTCACGGTATTTAAAACTACTGAAGGATTCCCAAGGATTGCTTTGCCAGTGCCTGACTGGGAACAAGCAGTGATTATTTCTGCTGGGAGAAGATCTCCATCCATTCAGTACAAAAGGTGTCACCTGTGTACTTGTCTCCGGAATACCTGATGGTCCTTTTGATGCTGATACGATGTGAGATCTGGCCCATATCAGACATGACCTGTTGCAGAAGTGCCACCACACTTAAAGATGCAGGTCTCAATGTGGCACGATGGCAAATCCTGATCTGATGTGGCTCTCCTGTAACCTCACAGTGAGTCTGAAGGGTGCCAAAGATTATGTTCTGAGTTGCTCAGGGACTGATCCCTCACTCATTGACTTGGGGTGAGGAAAGGAGGAATAGGAGAAAAAAAATAAAGGTTTTTGGGGTGCTGAAAGCACCCACCAAGCACCTAACTGAACTGTAACAACACACTTGGGCAGGATGCATGTCTGTTTGCAGACACCACTGAAGTGTAAGCTGGAGTGCAAATGATGCCCCAGAGGTAATAAAAACAAAATAGCCCTCTGCAGATATATGGGAACAGGGGAACTGAAGTGTTAAATGGCTCTGGTTTGCCTGTTTGACTTGTCTCATGACCCCTGCTCCAGCAATGACCTGTGGCACCAGGGGCACAGCCCTTGCCTCTTGCACTCTTGCATGTCAATACTTGTAATCTGATTTGCTCTTTGTTTCCTTGTGTGTTAGGGCAGAAGTACATGCAAGGCACCATCACTACATTTGCTCCTTTGGCAGCACCTCATTTCCATCTTGCTGTACCAAGCAACATGCAGATGTGTTTGTTTTGTTTCCTGTTAGTAGGTTGATCCTCAGCACTGTGTTTTGATCTGCGAGATGAGCATATTTGATATTGAAGGCTGTAGCAGGGACACCAGGCTTGATACTATTTCCTTTACGCGCATTATACTCCTTGTCACTTCAGTGAGTGAGGTGCCTGTGTTAGCAGCAGAGGATTGCTGAGTGCCTGCCACAGCCTCATTCCAGCTCCTTAACCCCTTCCATGGACTGAAGAGCTCTGTGTGTGTTGAGTTCCTGTATCTCAGCCCAGGCTGTGGCTCAGCAGGACACAGTATGTACTGCAGGCTTATGTATTTGGCTCTAAGTACTCTAAGCGTGTATCAGAGGACATACGCTTGCTGGAGGAGATGTTGGGAGAGGTAGGGAAGAGGTACCAATGGGAGTCGTGTGAGCTGGGCTGCATTTGCCTCATGACTCTGCACGTGTTTGGAGAGGCCGAAGGGTGTGAGGGGTGGGGGAGATGCTGTGGATTTTGTGGCAGGCACGGTGTGCTCAGTGAGGTGCTTGCCCAGGAGTCTGGCTAGGGATGTTTTGGATTGGCTCTCCAATATTCTGGGATGTCCTGGGGAGGCTGCAGAGCTCATTTCCTCAGCACCTGGCACAAAGTCTGCTTCCCAGCTCTTCAGCAGCTATGCAGAGCGGCAGGGAGGCCACGAGGTGAGGCATGTTTGAGCTGTTACCTGGGCAACGGCTAAACACTGACTTCAGATAATAAGTGTAAAATAACTTAGCATCAGGGGCAGAGGGGGGCTGCCCCTGCCCCTGCTCCCAGGGAGCCCCATAAAATCCACAGTGAAAAGCTACTTGTGCAGCCAAATTGGCTGAAGCTCAGCCTGTGCTCAGAGCTCTTGACAAGCTGTACCCAAGGCAGAGGTGCTGTGGTGTCCTTGTCCTTTCAGGTGGGCTCCTGCATCATCATATCCAGCCACCTGCTACTGCTTGTGTTGTCTGTGGCTTTACTGAGCCTTTGGATGGCTCCATAAAATGCATTCAAGGGGAAAGATTTACACACAGACTGTTTCCCAAAGATCCTTGAGGCAGTACAGCCTCTTGGCACATCCTTATAGACTCTGAGCAGCAACCTGCGTTTGCTAGACTTTAGTCAATGAAAGGTTAATTTATGGGTTAATCCTTGAAACTAACAGCAAAAGAAAGAGAAAGCTCTAGGACAGGTTGCAGCTCTGCTGGTGTTGGTCCATTATGGTGGCTGGGAACTGAGTATGACTTTGTTCTGCATGGAAATAGCCTGGGTGCTATGAGCATGGCTCAGCCATGGCTTGCATCTTGCTTTGCTGTGACTAAAGTCTGGCTTGAATGGGAAGCAGGAAGCTGTCCCTGGGTTTTTAGACGCCTCAGAAATGGAAGGAGGGAGGAAGCAGCAGTCTGTGGAGAAAGGGGCAGCCTCTCTTCCTTACTTTCCGTGCCTGTACTTCTGGATAAAAGGGACCAAGGCTTCCTGCAGCTCTGCCCTCCATGCCCAGAATTAGGATCAGTTCTTGCACAGTTCATCAGATGTACGAGCTGCAGCTGGATGGCGGCTGCAGTTTGCTCTGCCTGTCTGCATTGTGTGTCCTAGGGGCACTTTGCACAAGCAAGAACAAAACTGAGGCAGAGATCCTCCTGTTAGCTTGGTCACACTGCACCTGGCATGCTGAGGATCCAGGTCCATGACAAGGTCTTTAGGCACAAAAGCAGTATCATGACAAATTAAGGGGTTTTGTACAGTGTGTATAGCATGACATAAACTTGTACCTAAGCACACGACCAGTCTGCGTCACATATATGTTACAGCACAGGACTTAGTGTTTGTGTGCTGCTCCTACATTTACTGGAAAAAGTCTTGACGAGGCTAGGGTGTATAACACACAGTCATTAAAAGTTCCTAGCACTGTTCTGTCTCTGTAGTAAAGCTGGCCCTGGTGCAGTGGGGACTTGCTTCCAGACAGATGGAGCTGTAGCATTAGGTCGTCATGGGAGGGATGGGATTATAATTGACAAGCAGCATGAGGTCACTTTCTCAGTCCCCTTTGGGTGGGATATATCAACAGGCTGCTGTTTGCCTTGCATGCAGTGACTAATGTATTTTTTTAAGGTCTTATGCTGCTTCCCCTTCCCTCTTAACTCATTCTCATCCTTTGCTTTTCTTATTCAGTCAGAGATGACAAAGAAATGTGAACTACAACAAATGATGCCATTTGCCTTGGAGCCACAGATGTTTCTCACCATAGCCACCATGCCATAAGGTCACACACTAATGCCACCCTGCAGTCAGCCACTTGCCAACTTCTGCAGACATCTCTATACTCCATAAAATAGGAATAATCCTCCTTCTTTTACCTGCCTTTTCCCCATAGATTGTGAACTATCTAGGCCTTGACAATGGGATTAAAACTGCAGTGGAATCCTCAGGATCAGATAAAAAGGTATCATAGCTGGCATTTAGGGTCCATCCAACATTTCCCTTATGGACTGGTGTGGGCAGCACACTGGAAAACAAAGCATGAGCTGAAAGGCCACTTTTGGAGATGACTGGATGAATTCCAAGAGAAGCCTGGAGAACTCCTCATTTTGTCAGCAGATCCATGGGCTGAATCCATTTATGGCAAGGTCTAAAGTTAGCAAATGGGTAAGTGGTTTTGAGGGGAAGCACCAGCAGGTTGTAACTTGCTAGGCCAGCAAAAGCTGGGTGTTAGGATGGCAGCTTACACAGTGTAGTGGATAGATGGTTTGGTTTGGTTTGGAGACCAGTGCCAAAGCCAGAATGAGGCCCAGCAGCACTGGGAGCAGTGGAAATGAAAAAGCCATTGTACAGTGAACTGTTCAGTACTCGCACGCAACCTTGCTCTGAACTGTATTTGTCTGGGTGTCTCTCCTATACGCACACAGTCACTACCAGGTTAGCTACAAGCCAGACTGCCATGGGAACAAACCCCAACTCTCCTCCCAGAAGGGCTGGAACTGAAGTCTGACAGAGCCCAGGACTGACAGTGTATCTCACCAGCTGGTTGGAGAAAACGGCTGTCAGCTGGTATATCCCTACCCTGAGAGGGACAGGACCCTGGGAATAAACCTACTCCAGATCCCTGCTTCTGAACAAAATGTTCTTGGCATCTCCTGGAGCTTGCCCTACCAGAGCTTGTTAAAACAAAAAGGTGCCTATGTTTCTGTGCAAGTCAGGCTGGCGTTTTCACTCCCCTGTCTTTGCTCAGCTCCTGGAATTACACCAGGTCATTCTTTTTGGTGAGGAGTGCTTGGGGTGGAGGTGGGAGGAGAGAAATGAGACCTAGCTTCATGTTGTAGGTTAGTTGCCATCTGTGATTTCTCTTCTTCGCAAAGAAAGCAATGACAGACAGCGTGGCAACTCCTGAGAGTTCCAGAGGACCTCTAACCCTATGGAGAAGGTGGATCTGACAAAATCTGGAGCTGCAGTTTATTTCCAGTGGCAAAACCAATGCTGGAATTGAAGCGTTAGCATTTCTGTTTATCCAACTCTACTGAAAGTAACTAATACATTTATACAGCACTTTGGATGTTTAGATTATGTTCAGGCATTAGAGACATCCTGTTCAGAAAAGCTACTTAAATGAGCCAGGGAATTCCAGGACAGACCTAAATTCTCTGTTGCTGTCTTCAGAAAACTTTAGTGGCTGCTGAAGGAGCATGAATGGCTCTGAAGAGCTGCAGGTTCTCCGGGTGCAGGGGTGGAATGGGAAAGACACTGCCTCAGCCCTCCTGGGTTCCTGTTGTGACCTTCTGCGCCATTGGTGGAGTGACAGTTGGGTTTGTTTGGGGGCCTTGCTGGTGTTCTGCTGTTCCTGTTACCTGGGGGTTTATGCTGGTGGCTGAGAAATCCCAACAGTTCTGTTCTTTCCCCTGCACTGGGCAAAGGTTGCTGAGGATGCTCACAGTGTGGCAGGGATCCTCGAGTGGAAGGAATTGGAGCAATGCACATGGCAGACAGATGCTGAATTCCTCCCTGTTTCAATTGCTCACCAGAAGAGTATGCTGTGCTGTAGGCACAGGGACAAGGTGTGAGTAGGAAGTGTATAGGGAAAGGGGGTGCCTCTCCCACTAAGAATATGTGCTTTGTACCCTCCACTTTTCTGTTATTCAGCCTGCCAGCAAAATGAAAACCATGTGAGGGGTGGAGCAGGAGGGCAGGGATTTATGGGTTGTTTTATAGGAGATGATGTAAAACACTTTTATTTCAAGTTCTCTGTTGTGTTAATTTCCTTTCTCCTTCCCTTGCTCTTTTCATAACCACATGCAGGAGAGAGGCAGAGCAGGAGAGATCCAGGCCCTGTGCAGTCACAGCATAAATCTAACTACAGAATGCCAGTGGTCAGTGGCTAGCCCACCCCTTCTATTACCATGACATTTATTCTGGTTTCTGGGAAATGAAACATGCAGCCAGGTGATGTCTTTGTGCTGTGGGCACCTCAGTCTGTGCTGGTTCCCAGAAGCTGTGCTGAAATGGGGAGTTACAATAAGTGTGTACTGTTTCCTCTCTAAATAACCATCCTGGGGGTTAGGGTTTACTGTTGTATGGCAAGATCCATATGTGTATATTGCTCCTGTGTCCAGACTGTAACATTATAGAGCATATTTAAATGAAAATCCTCATCCACTCTGTAAAAATAACAACCCCAGGACAAAAAATCTGTTCAAATTGTAGCAATTATTGCTCTTATTTCCATAAACCTTAATCCTACCCGGGGCTATTAGACCAAGTCTTTTTAAAGCCATGTTGGACAGAAAGGTTTACTGAGATCAATCTGGAGGTCACCCAGAGCTTTCATGTTGTAGTTAGAGCCTCAGTAAGTTCAGGGGGTCTGTGCACAGGCCTCATGGCAGAATCAGGCTGTCAGGGATGAGATAAAGGAAGTAGTCGTGGAATAACCAAATGAACTTGTATGGTGAGGCATGGAAAATGCTTGGTTACAGGTTTGTTACTTCATTCTCGAGTGAGGGCAGCAAAAATGAAGAGACAGGAAAGGTTGGAAAGGATTGTTTAAAGCTAAGCTAATGATAATAAAAAAGCACATGTGGAAGGTAGTAAATGTGATGGGATGGGCAGCCATTCACTAAGCACTTTAGGCTGATGGTAGCTACTAAAGCAGCAGTGGCTGGGAACAGAGCTCATCTCTGTGCATTCCACCCTTACTTGAATTAGTTTTTTCCTCCTTATTTTTTTAAGGGAAAGACTAAAGTGATGCTGTGCAAATCCAGGGAGGTGGGAAGTATTGTTGAGATGAAGCATATCTCACTTCATTCTTGCAGATATTGTGTAAACTGCAGAGAAGCACAAACACAGGAAACAAAGATGCTCAAATCACTGTCACATTGAAAATCTTCCACACCTTGTTCCTGCTCTGATTCCAGTTGGTGGGCAATGAGAGTATGCAGGTGATGCATCCATCCATCACCAGGATAAATTTAAACTGGAAAAGTTATCTATTGGTAAATTTAATTGGTTTAAATTGGAAACAGCCCCAATTCTTCTGCATAGCAATTATATTGTTTACTTGCATTGTCTTAAGACCCCAGCAAGGACCAGTGTCCCCTCTTGCTAAACTTCAGCACATGCTTCAGATAGATCCCACACTGAGTAGACAACACACCTGGAAAACATCCAGGTTTCCAGGAAGTCAGCAGGAGATCAGGAATGGCAGACTGAGGGCAGGCTCAGCCCTCAAGTCATTATGCAGGCCCTGTGTCAAACTCCAGTCCTTTTCCAACCAAAAGGACAGTGAACTGAGGTACTGATGTGAATGTACAGCTGAAAATGGCACTGAGGGCATTGTTTGTACATGCATTGCAGCATCCTGTCACTACTGTGGCTTTCAGGGCCTGAGATGAGGAAACACTGAGGGAGCAGAGTGATTGCCAGGCCCCCTGGACTCCTGAAGGGAAAAGAAGCTTGGCCAAAGAGTGCTAATAACAACAGGATGTCAAAGAGAACCAGTGCAGGAGCAAGCTGCCATTTCTACAAAGCAAAGCAACCCTATGCAGCTTCAGTGCAAAGGTGGGTGAGTGCATAATTTGTGTTTATACTCCTTATGGAAAAGGCAACAAATGGAAGGTTGGGTGTGGATACAAACTCTCTCCAGCTTTGGGGATGCTCTGATTCAGTGACTGTAGTTATGGCCATTTTTCCCCTCTTTCAGTCAAAGACAAGAATCATGGTTGATGTGTAAGCCACTGTAACAGCACAGTTGGTTTGCATTGTCTAAGGGTCTGCCCTGGATACTTCAGACCAGTTCTTTGCTGTCCAGGACAGACCCTTTCACCCTTTCAGCTGGTCTTCTACAGCTGTCCCCTGCCTCTTAAGTCAGATATTTAGCTGAATTATATTTGTGTGGAGTGATGAGCTTTGAGATAATGGCTGCTTTGTTCTTGGGATGGACAAGGGAGGAAATTCCAAAGAGAAGGAAAAAGGGTGAGAAAAAGATGGAGCAGAAAGGAGGAGAATGGTTTATTTGTACATACAGACCATAAAGCAGTGGAGAGCATTGGCAGTGTCCTCAGTGAGGTGGGGGAATCTGCCTCCACCAAATTCCATAGAGGGGTTGAGCTACAGCCTCTAATTCAGTCTTCAGCTCCACCAAAGTTGAGGGCATTTGATTTTGGTATCAGTCCATTGCTTGTAAATGTAGCTTCATGCAAGTCCCTTAAGGCTTCAGAGCTTGAAAACTGGATGGATTGGAACCCTATGGAACTCATGTTAGAGTTCAGCTCCAATTAAATTTGAGTAGGGAGGGAAAGATATGTTGCATGGAAGATGTTAGTGACTCTCACGCTTTGTTGTGCTGGAACTGGAATGTTCCTCTCAGACTGGCATGTTGCCCTGGGAGGGTGGGAAGCACCAAACTGCAGCCTGTACCTTTTAAATTCCCCACCCAGCCCACTCCCCATTCATGAGATGTTTGATCCCTGAGCTCACTCCTGAATGAGGTCCAGGTAGCTCCTTAGTGCTTCAGCTGCTCGTCCTGGAGCCCTGGATCACAGACTCTCCTCCCATATGTTTCCTATTAATCCTAGTCTTGCCTTCAGAGAAGCTTGCTATGGGGATGGAGAGGAGTGGGTTCACAGAGAGGGATGTTGCTGCTCCTCTTTTCCATTGCTCCTCTCTTCATTCTTCAGAATGCAGGTTTCTTTCTGCCTGTATTTGGCTGCATTTGCAGTGAACTACCAGGGGGTGGAGGATCTCTGCTAACCCACTGCATCTCAGTAATGCTGGCTCTTGGGAAAAGGCTCTCATGGGCTCCTGGTACTTTACAGATCCCAGGAATCACATGTATCCTTTAGAAGGAACACTACTGAGGTGTCTCAGCATTGTGCTACAGGTCATCCTTGCCCACAGTGTGAAGGAGCCAGGATTTTCTGCTGATCATAGCAGAAGAAGAGCTGATCTCCCTCAGTCAATGCCTGGCACATCTCTCAGTCAGTACTGAGCCAGGCTGTCTCCCAACAGCCAAGGACTCTTAGGGCCCTCAGTCATTCCTTACAACTGATTACACCTCCTATTCTTCTGGAGATGAAAAGCCAGAAGCCTAAATTCTTGGCCTCAGTGCCATCCTCTTACCACAACCCCCTGACTCCAGTTCAATGTTAGTGTGGAAAAACACTTTTTCCCAGTTTCGATTTTATGCAGTTTCGGATTCTCTTGAATGCCCTTGTTGTTCCTGAGCTGACAGCCTACTGCTCCCAGTGCTGGGCCAGCCCTGCAGTGGTTGCATGACACAGGATTTAAAATGGTAGCTGCTTCTTGGTGTCTTGGCCTTGAAAGTGGAACTAAGCCTATTTAGCAATGACAAGGTGTATAGTAACAGAGATCAAGTCTTGTAACAAACCAGGCCCTCCCTGTGTAGCATCTGAGCACCGCTGACCAGGAAGCAGTACATGTTAAAACAGACAACTGCTGACCTTTGTGCAAGGCAGTCTCTGCCCTGGCCTTCTCTCTGCTCGCTCATTTTGTACCTCTTGTCTTTATGCTTCTGCTTCCCACATGTAAACCAGGAGGAGTCGATAATCGCTCACTGCAGAATGAGACAGAAGGAATTCAAATTATGTGTGTAAACTTTACAGCCTTTAGGATGTTCATTAAATCACTCACAGGAGGACTCTCCATAAAACTCTGCTGACAGAAGAGCCAGGTGAGGTGGCTCCTTGCTATGTGTGTAAAAATACAGCTATGTCCTGCATGTTCCTACACCCTGGATTTTGGTTACTCCTTCAGACATACACTTCTGCCGGGGCTCCTCCCTGATTCTGAGCAATGACCTCAGCCATTCTTAGGGCAGCTGAGCACTGTCAGTATCTTCATCACCACCAGGGAGATTTCTTTGATGATGCTCCTGGCAGGGATGCGCTTTGGGCAAGAGAACAGAGCTTCACATGTGTTTCAGCCTCTACACACAGCCGCTTAGTGCAGGCTTCTAGATTCCTTTCACCAGGTGCTTTGGCTGCTGTAAGCTCAGAGCGTCTGTGTTTGCAGGAAAAGAAACATAATTCTTCATGCTCTTGCTTGACTGTGGTGCTGGTTTTAATTTGAATGCCAGAAAATAGCTGAGCTGCAGGCACCTATCTGTTGTGTTGGACTCTTTTACCACCATTTCAGCTAGCTCAGGACTTCAGACAGAAGTGTTACAGAAATGTCAGACCCAGCTCCAGCTGTACTCAGTGGAAAAAGAGTAACTGACTTCAGTAGGAGCTGGACTAGGACCTAAAACAGTGAGTGCAGTGGTGCTGCAATGTCTTTCATCTCCAAGTTGCTGGGTGAAATCCAGACTACACTGGTAATGGTTGGGAAGCTGCCAGCCGCTAATGATGTGGAACAAGTTGGTGAGTCCTTGCTCCAGTTTGTAGGAAGCCACCAGACAAAACAAGTCCCAGGAATAGCCAGCTCAACCCCTTCCTGGTTGGGTTCATGCTGTACTGGCAAGGGAGTAATTTAGGAACTTCCCCTGATGTGGCTCCTGTGGTGTCTGATCTGTGGAGGCCACGGTGCTTCTGTGAATATTTATCCTCATGAAATTCCCTGGAAATCCTCAACATGCTATGCAAACAGTGTCTGGAACATAGAGCTTTCCCAGATCTGGCCCACTCTCCTGGTGCTTTGATATACTCACAGCATAACCACAAAACCTGTCTTACTCTTTGATTTCCCTGCCTGTAGCTGCATCCCCTGGACTCAATACCTACACTCTGCAGTGCTCACTCTTGCAGGTCCTATAGGTGAAGTGCACTGTGTGATACAAGAGCAGACACAGCATACCCTAAGAGCTCAAATTCAATGGATGACTGAAGCAAGAAAGAGACTGACTTTCTAACAGTATCCCACTGGGCAGGTGAAGCAGTCTGGGAGGTTGGACAGTCAGTGTTTTTCCCAGTTTGAGATCAAGACTGGAAAACGATGAGGAAGGAGAGGCAGCCCCCTGCACCAACCAATGTACAGCTGTTAGTACAAGCAAGCATACGTCCTCGTTCCACCTGGCTGAGGGAAATGAAACTAAAGGTGATGACAGCCAGGAAACAGGTAATATTTTTTCTGTCTGGCTCAAGTGAGGTGCTCCAACAGTGCCTATGGCTTTGTCTGCCAAGGCTTCAGAAACAGTCAGCAATGCCTGACCTTTTTAGAACTGATCTCCCCTTTGAGATGTGTTTTGTAAAGAGGAAGCCACAAGACAGAGTATCTTCAAAGTGTCCAGGGAGGACGATAGCCCTATATGGACAAAACTGGACAGAGAACATGTGCAGGATCTGTTAAAGATCAGACTTTATATGCCCAATTCCTCACTGCAATAAAGCAGCTCTGCTTTTAACAGTGCTCTTACAGTGCTCTCTGCTGGGCAATGAAAGGTAGAGGCAAGCATAGCTGCAACTAGATTTAGAAGGCAGATGACCATCACAGGCCAAGTAATGGTGTACAAATTCAGCTTCTGCATTGCTCCAGTGAATGTATACAACGTCCTCTGGCACTGATGGGCCAGAGGACGCTGTATACATTCTGCTCCAGGATTAAGTTTCTAGCCAATGCGTGAATGTCTGGAGCCAGTGACCTGTTGCTGTTCTCCCGCTGTGACAGTGGTC
>JBCJKH010029555.1:0-11702 GCA_039877255.1 Loriculus beryllinus | reverse complement strand
ATGGGGAGGAGAATCAAAAGAATGCAACTCCCACAGGTTGAGATAAGAACAGTTTAGTAACTAAGGTATAACACAAACCCATTTCTGCTACCACCAATAATAATAATCATAAGGGAAATAACAAGGGAAGAGAATACAATTGCTCACCACCTGCCAACTGATACCCAGCCTGACCCAAGCAGTGATCTAGCCCTTCTGGTTAGCTACCCCCAGTTTATGAACTGGTCATACCGTGCTGGTATGGAATAGCCCTTTGGCTAGTTTGAGTCGGGTGTCCTATCTCTGCTTCCTCCTGACTTCCGCTCCTCCCTGGCACAAAAGGAGACTGAGAAAGTCCTTGGTCAGAGTAAACATTACTTAGCAACAATTAGAAACATCAGTGTTATAATGGTGTTCCCAGGCTGAAAGTCAAAAACACTGCTGCACCAGCTACTAAGAAGGAGAAAAATGACTGCTACTGCTGAACCCAGGGCAGTGTTTTGTTGTAGAGGCTAGCTTCTGTAAGAGTTTCAAAGTTCTTGATGGTAAAAAGTCCAATTTTTTAAAGAAATTACGTTAGCACTTTTGACTGTAAAAGAGACAAAGCTCTAAAAAGCCTTTTTGCCTTGCATCTGAAATGGGAAAGAGGTTAGCATGTCCTGTGACACAAGTATGCTAGAAATCCAGATCTACTTTATAGCTGATTGCTCAAAAGAAAATAAAAATAAAAATTAAGTTTATGGGCAAGAGTTTCAAAATTAATTCTTAACTTCCCTATCCTTGTCTGGTTATTAACATGGGAAACCAGGTTATTTTCCTGTGCTTTGAGATTGAAATGGGCAAGTTGTAAATATCTCATCCTCTTTAATTCTTTAAAATAGTGACGCATGTTCAGAGGAAGACAAATTTATGAAGCCTAAAGTAACCATGATAGCTTGGAACCAAAATGATAACTATGTTGTTACGGCTGTGAATAACCATCTGCTCAAAGTTTGGAATTCCTGTACAGGGCAATTGCTTCATGACTTGGTGGTATGTAATTTTACTTGCTTTTTGAAGTAGCTGGTCTTCCTAGAATTGCAATGATGTGTGCACACTGAGTTTGTAATTAGATCTCATTTGTCTTCAAAGCTTTGTATGAGTGATAAATTAGGTATAGTGTTTGTTAGATTATTTATTTTTTCTTTTTTTTTTTATAACCAAAACTAGCTGCTTCCCCCTGGATTGGAATAATCATTTTCCTTGCTGCTGTGTTGAACTTGCTTGTGAATGGAATAAATAAGTTTTTTATGCAGTGACTTACTTGTCCATTGAATAGTTCGCTGTCCTTTGGCAAAATATCCATGTTTCTAGAGTTCCTGTTTGAATCTAGAAAAGGAGTAAATTTCAAATTATAGTCTTTCTGACTACTTGAAGGTTTGCTCTACTTAGGTGCCACAGGTAGCAGGCAAGATAGATGGAATATGAACTTGGAAAAGTTCATATATTCTTGGGGGCAGCGTGTAGGGTTCTAATTTTCCAAAAGTCTGACAGTACAGTGCTTTGGACTCTACTGTAAATATCCTGTTGATGTGAATTTATGTCCTCATGTTTGCATATGATATACAATTTTAAATTCTAGGGGCATGCAGACGAAGTATTTGTCTTGGAGACCCATCCTTTTGATTCCAGGATAATGCTGTCTGCAGGTCATGACGGCAACATCTTTATATGGGACATTACCAGAGGCACAAAAACGAAGCATTATTTTAACATGGTAAGACCTTTTATAAGTGCCATTTCTTTTTTCAGTGCACAGTAGTGTGTTCATATATTAGTTTAAAGAATTGCACCACCACACACACCCGCTGCTCCATTTTGTAAAAAAGACACCAAAAAAACAACTATTAAAAAAAAATCCAATCCAGCATAATTTAGGATTTTTTTCCCCTGGAGCTTTTACCACTGAATATCTTGGTTACTGTAACTTGAGGTGCAAAGTGATCAGGAGCCAGTTTTAACAGTTTAGTGTGGCAGAAAAGGGCCAACATAGCCTTCCTTCTCTGGACTCAGCTGACCACTTCTGTTTTCTACCTTGAATCAAGTGCCTCTCACTGAACCTTGCGCTAACCTGGGCCAGTTCACTGATCTTCTGCAAGAGTTTTCCTCGCTTCCTTCCACTGCTGCTTTCCTGTAGGGTTTCCAAGTTGAATTTGATCAGGGAGGTGTTAATAAGCTTCTGAGCCAAGGAAGGTGAATTGTAAGAATTTGCCATTAGTTGTGAGGATTGTGAGGTGTTAGGGGAGCAGAACAGGACTTTACTTTCATCACAGTCAATGTCTGAGCTTTTCAGACTTGACCTTCGGTCTGTGAGGTGTGGCGAATAGTGACAGCAAAGCTTTTCTGCTCTTTGTTACTAAAGATCTTTGTGCACCTCACTCACAGTAGCTGTTCCCCTTAATTGAGATGAGGTGTCATCTTAAAGAGTGAAAGGTCTTGGTTTAGACCATCATTTCAAGTGTCTTATGGGCAAATATTTGCATTCTCAACAGCCTTAAAAATTGTAATATTGTTACCATAAACATTAGTGGATTGGTGCAGTTCTTGAGAGCTCCCGTGACATTTGCACGACTTGGCGACTCGTGATTAACACATTGTAAAGGTTATTTTCCTTGAGACTTAAGTTATGATCCAGTCTTCATACTAATTTTTTAATACTTTTTTTCTAGTTATAGTCAGTAGTGATTTTTCTTTTTCTTTAGCTTTAAGATTCCTTGTGCTTTTCTTGAAAGTGGTTTAGCCAAATCAGTATACATTAGCTGCAATTTATTTTTATGCAGTATACTAACAGCTAAAAAGCCTCCAAAAGCCTCTTTTTTTTTTTCCTTGTTTTTTCTTCATAATACTAGGTTTCCATACCCTTTAGTGCATCTTTTAAAATTGAATGCATATTTTTGAAACTATGACTTAGGAGCTTGCATGTCAAGGGGAAAAGAAATAAACTAAAGTAATGAGATTATTTGTATTTTAATGGAGATATTTTAAGAGGTGCATGACTGCTTTTGATAAAGTAATTAATTTTTGATGTTGCACTATCATTTGTTCAGAAAAGAAGTGGTCAAATAATCTTGAGTTTCTTTCCTTCAATCTAGATTGAAGGCCAGGGGCACGGTGCTGTTTTTGACTGTAAATTCTCACCCGATGGGCAGCATTTTGCATGTACAGATTCTCATGGGCATCTACTGATATTTGGTTTTGGCTGTAGCAGGCCTTATGAAAAGGTAAGTTTAGCTTTTTATTGGAATTGTTTATTCAAGCTTCCAACTGAAATAAGATTAGGTAAATCTGTTCCTTTAAAACATCATATGTAAAAAAAAAAACCCAAAAAATAATTTGTATGAGTATGAGTTCTCTTGTATGTGTGGTCCTGGAACCACAGAAACAACCAGTGTCTTAACATTCTCTTGGGAGTAGATCCCAAGAACTTTCCAGGAATACATCTTCCAGCCAGCTAATTGCATGTTAATTATTCAGCTTCAAAATTACTTTTATTTCTATTTTCTGAAAATAGTTTGGTGTTCAAAGATTGAAATATATCAGTGTCCTGGGTTCAGCAGTAGCAGTCATTTTTCTCCTTCTTAGTAGCTGGTGCATAACTGTGTTTTTGACCTTAGTCTGAGAAAAGTGCTGATAACACACCAATGTTTTTAGTTGTTGCTAAATAATGTTTACCCTGATCAAGAGCTTTCTGAGTCTCATGCTCTGCCAGGGAGGAGGAGAAGATGGAAGGAAGCACAAACAGGACACCTGACCCAAAGTAGCCAAAGGGGTATTCCATACCACAGCACTTCATGTGCAGCATATAAACTGGGGGCAGTTACCTGGAAGGGCCAGATCACTGCTTGAGTTAGGCTGGGTATCGGTCATCAGGTGGTGGGCACTACTACCTAATTGATAAAAAAACATGCTGGTTGTATGTTAAGAATACTTTGCTGGTCTATTGCAGTTAGTAGAGTTTACAGTTCTTTAGGCCTTTCCTTATTCAAACCCAAATTTGCTGCAATAGTTTGATAAAAATAAGTGAAAATAAATATTCTTCCAACGCTGTGGATTTTGAAATGTTAGAAAAACGTTCATGGCATAAATGTTATGCTTTTTTGAATCCATCAGTATGTTTCATTTTTGTTTTGGTAAATACATGTGTTTATTTTTAAATGGCTCTTAAAAGTGCAGTTCTGACCTATGCTTTTCTTTACTTCTCTCTTAAGATGCAACAGTAATTCCATGTTTGGTATTTTAAAGTTTTTTTTCTTGCTCTGTATTCTTTGCTGAAGCTTTTTGAAAAAAGCCAGGTTGAATGGGGCTTTGAACAATCTGATCTAATGGAAGGTGTGTCTGCCTGTGGCAGGGGGGTGGAACTAGATGATCCTTAAAGTCCCTTCCAACCTAAACCATTCTATGACGAAACTGAAACTAGCTCTTTTCATCTTGCTCATCATTGCTGGAGGAAAAATACTATGATAATATGTATGTAACCATTTTCTTTCAGCTGCATGAATTTAACAGACTGTTTCAGTAGCAGCAAAAAATTACTGTTGGACATTGCATAATTAAGGAAGAACAGGCAATTATTTTCTTGCATGAAAACCAGGGAAACTTTTTCTTTGTGTGGGGCTTTAAAAAATAGAATGAGATGTAAAATATTTAAGTGTAAAGCAGTGCTTCTGCTTTCAGTTACCTTAGTTTGTTGTTTTCTAAAAGCATTTTGCTGCCTGCCACAGCACTAGCAAAAGTGAGAATACTGCGACACGCATACAGGTTAACTCTTCATATTGTGAACTTGCCCTTTCTTTTACTTTTAAGAAGATTCTGGATATTTTACTGTCACTTGTTTTTCTCTGTCCTTTAGTATACTCTTTTTCAAATTGATAACATAAAACTTAATTTCTTTCTAGATTCCTGATCAGATGTTCTTCCACACTGACTATCGGCCACTTATTCGAGACTCTAACAACTATGTTCTAGATGAGCAGACTCAACAGGCTCCTCATCTCATGCCCCCTCCCTTCTTGGTAGATGTGGATGGAAACCCTCATCCAACAAAATATCAAAGATTGGTGCCAGGAAGAGAGAACTGTGCAGATGAACATTTGATTCCTCAACTTGGTTATGTAGCAACAAGTAAGAACAGTATTACTGAGGACTTAAATCTGGAAGTGGGAGTTACTGTAATAATCCTCAATGGAAACTGAGTAGATATGACATGGGTGATCTAAAAATGATCTAAAAATGAGTTTGTTTTCCCATATGCTATCTATCATGTTCACTAAAGATGCTGAAAGGTCTCACAGTGAATATGATTTTAAACAAGCAGCAAAAAAATAATAATTGATTGTTCAAATGGATATCTTAATTTTGTCTACAGGCACCAACATGCACAAACTGTTTAAATTGTAAACTCTGTAAATGTCTTATTTGGAATAAGCAATTGGAATAATTTCAGGAATGGTTTTCATTGTTTTTAGTTGTAGAACATGTCTCATGGTGGTGTGAACAGTGAGATTAAATCGTTTACAGGAGTCAGTTAATTGTACCCATTCATTTTATTTCTATTACACTTGCAAGGTGACGGAGAAGTGGTTGAGCAAGTTATAGGCCAACAGACAGTTGATCAAGATGAGCAGGGCTTGGAACCCAGCATTCTTGATGGCATGATTAGACAATTGCAACTACAACAAGATCAAAGAATTGGTGCAGATCAAGAATCTGCTTCAAGTGTTCCACAAAATGGGGAAGGAACACCTAGAAGAGGTTAGTACTGGCTGGTAAATTCTTAGGTAACTTTCGTGTCTTTGTTATGCTGTGTGAAATACTTCAAAAGTTTTAACTTTGTTGTATCCTGAACTAAGATTCCCTTAATGTAGTGATAGCTGATTAAGATCTTTTTATTTATTAAAACACTGCTACTCCTGTGATTAAATCACAAAACAAAGCTGCTTTGCTTTTGCTTTTACAAACTTTTCCTTTTTAATTATATTAATTAAATTAATTAAAATAGTATTTTTAAAGAACGCAAATAACATTTATAGGAGCTACATTTATTCTCCTCTAAAGTTTGCAGAATAAATATTTTACTGTATTATTCTGTAGTAATATGATACAGTATTATTCAAACTGGATTCCCCTCTCCCTTCTTTACCGATTTAAACCAGACACTCTTCTGGTCTGTGCCCTTGTAGTTTTAATTATGTAAGCTTATCTCCAGAAAAAGTGCTCTTTAAAAACCCCTCTAACCTCAGAGTTGCCTGAAATAATACAGAAAAACAACTCTGTCACATTACACTTCCTTTCACTGTAGTAAAATAGTAGTAGAAATAACCATTTTAAAAGTATATGTATAATCTCACGGTAATTTTTTGAAGGTGATAATCAGTCCAATACTTAGGATTATGGAGCTAAAAGTATGTAAATTGTGAAATTTTTATCTTGTAGAAGGAAGAAACAAGGTTCTAATTCTCTGCAGTCTGGAAAAAAAAAGCTGTCTGTTTGTTTTCGGGTTTTTTTTTGTTTTTTTTTTATATATTTTAGCTTTTAGAAGACCAAGTTTAGACATCCAGTCTCCTCCCAATATTGGCCTGCGACGTAGTGGGCAAGTTGAAGGTGTGCGTCAGATGCATCAGAATGCTCCAAGAAGTCAGATGGCTACTGAGCGAGACCTTCAGGCTTGGAGACGAAGAGTTGTTGTACCAGAAATACCACCAAGCTTACTCAGGTCTGTAGGCAGCTTACAGGGCTGCAGATGTGACTAGAGAGAACACGTCATGTTGTTCTTTCTAAATCTAGACTTAAGCTAACAAAAATACATGGTACAAATTGAAATAGTTCAGTGTTACATATGGTCAGCTGTGCTTAAGAACGTTTTCATTGTGAAGTCCGTTTAACAGTAATAGATGGAGGGTTTTCTAGTTTAATAGAGAATTATTGTCCCATATTTCAATGTTTTAAATCATCTTGAGGATGACTAGATTGCTTTGATTCTTGCCAAAGTAAAGTGATACAGGTTAAGTTCATTTAGATGAAAGTGTTTCCTGAAGGATTGTGCTTTTGTGAGGCTTGTGGGGGTGATGTGTTAACAACCAGTACTGAGCGCTTGAAATGCTAAAGCAGTTAGCTGCTTTCAAATGTGTTTGCAGTATGCATCTGTGAAAAGGAGAATTAATATTGATAGCTAAATAATTCTTTTTAACAGTACAGCCATATGTGCTGCACATCTCCGAAGCATCTAAAAAGCTGTCTTGGTGTTGGGAAGTAGAATAACTGAAGGGAAAAACGTGGACTGAAAATGCAGTTGAAAGGGTTTATTACATTCAGGTATTTTCAAGGAAGACTTTCTTAATATCCATTCTCTTTATCTGGAAATGAGAATATGGTATAGGTGTTTGAGTCCTTTAAAGAGAACAGATAATTGTACTTTTTTTAACATTGCCAGAACAGATGTAGAATTAGTTTTTCATTGCTTTCTTTTAGGAAGCAGGAAGGATATCGAATTGCTAAAGGGGAAGAGGAGAGAGATCTCTATGCAACAGAAAAGAAAAAGGCATTTGAGTCACTGGACAAGGTATGTGGCAGCTTCCAGGAAAATGGATGTTCTGTACCCAGGGATAAATCATAGTTTAAAAAATGAAAGCAGGCATTTCTGAAGGTGTGGTCTTCAAAGGTTCCTGCTGGTTCAACTTCTGCTTATTGCAAGACAAGGTTGGTTTTATTTTTATGAATGCATAGAGTTCTTTTTTCTTTCAATCTTTCCTCCTTCCATCTAAGTTAATTTTAAAGGTAGGTTTGATTTCACTGCAGTTAAAGTTTCAAAGACAGCTCTTGGAGGTCCATGCTAAGGCACTGAGGTGCAAATGGAAGAGTTCAGGGTGCCATGTTTGAAGAAATGTAGGCTGTATTGCTATTCCCTTGTCACTTCAGGTGGCAATGTTTTGTGTGGGGGCAACTTTTCAGACTTGCTCAGTTCTTAATATTTTTTTTCACTAGCCATTTTCTGGAAAAGATCAGTAAGAAGGAAAAAGTGTTTATTGTAAAATTTTCATACTGTAGTGGCCTGATTCGCTTGTCTTGCAGTACAAAACAATTTAATGCAAGAGTTCTACTGCGTTCTCCCCCTAACTGAGGGAGTTGAGGATTTCTGGTCCTCTAAGAATTGCACATTTGTAGGCAGTTAATGTCTTGATTCTGTAAATATGTTTATCAAGTAATTTTAATGGACCTATCACAGTAGCTTATAAAAAGCAATTGCATAGGATGGCTACTAAATCTGGAATCGAGAATAGCAAATTTAAAACTATTGGCTTACAGGAAAATTACTTCTGGTGAAAAGGAGTCTTGCCATCAGGCTGGGATGTGATGAGGCTGTTTCTGTGTTTACCTTCAGCTTTTACCCTTTCACCGCTGTAAGTTTGCGACATACGTACTTGTATGTAACCTCCTTTTTTTTTTTTTACTTCCTGTGTAAATTAGAGTGACTCTGAGTCTTCATTAATACAATCTAAGCGTAGACTACATAGACGGAAATATCCCAGTTACCGAACATGGAATAACATTGACCAGCTGGAGTCTTCTGATGAAGAAAGAGATAACTGCTTTGGCTTGATAGAGCAGGTAAGTTCTCTTCTGAGTTAGGTATTTTGAACTTAAGTACCCCAATAAGTGAAGTTCCATGTAAATGTGTGCTTTCTTTCTTAAACAAACAAGCAAATAGAAGAAATAAAACTGTTTACCAGGGAAAGTGTTGCTGTAATACCATTATTGTTAGCACTTCTCAGACCTAGGTATCTTGCTTTAATAATGGCAGTATTTCTTTCGTTTTATAAACAGCTGAACTGGTTTTGCTGAGAATCTTCTAAACCAAATCAACAGCCCAAGGCAAAAAAGAATATACAATGCCAAGCTTGGCTTAGTCAAATTTGGGTTTTAGATGTTTTGCTGTTTCTCTACAAAAACATTCCAAATTTGTGCACACACCTTAAACTAAGAGTTTTGAAGGTTCTTCAGAAAGCGTTGTTTCTCCAGGTAATGTGATTCTTGCACAGTCTGGTTATCCTGCTGAGTCCTGGCTTGGAGTGAAACAGGACTTTGCTGTGGGTAGCAAGAGCTTTTGACTGTTGTGTTATCAAATGCTGTAAATCCCTGGTAGGACTGCTTGGATTACAGTTGTCTTGACTTGCATACAAGGAAATAGTATGAAACTGGGAAAGAGGGAAGAGGTGGAAGGAGTAGAGAAGGTTGGACTTGTTGGACCAGTCGCTTTCTTAAGGAAGAATCGCGAACAGAATGGGTGATATTTGGGAGATAAGAGAATTTTTTAAGTAAGACTAAGAATGATATTCTTTGGAAATAGACTCTCTTCTCCTAGCCTCATAATAAAGAATTCTGATGCTTTTAAACACAAAAAATAGCTTTAATGAAAAGTTCATGTTTTCCTTATTTTGGGAATAGAGTGGAAGAGGAGTTGCAGGAGACTTTTGGAATTTCCCAAATTCAAAGTACACAAAGCACAGTAGTTACGAACACTGTCCTGTGGATACTACATATACTGAAATATTTTTGAAGTGATGTTAGATCTAATAATACTTAAATTAATAATACTATAAGAAGTTGAGCTTTGATGTGGATGGTTTTATTTTTGTTGGGTTTTTTTTTTGTTTTGTTTTAATCCTACAAATGGTAAGATGAAAGGAAGAAACAACTCACTATTGTTCATCCTGTACACTGTGTGAGCAGGTCTTAGGGGAAAGACTTAACTTTGTTACTCTGAAAATAACAATCACTTGGACTAACTGAAACAGTATCGAACTGGAAGTTGCAAGTTAAATCTTGAGGGTTTTTTGTTTGGTTGATTTCTTTGCTTGACAGTATGTAACTTGAGACATGAGGAATGTATTATACTTGGTAATTTCAGTTACGGAAAACAAGTAAAACGTAATGCAAATAAACTGTTGAACAGGTATCAGGAAACTACTTAAGTTGTAATATATTTTGATGTATTTTGACTGTTTAGTTTAGCATCTTAATATATGCATGACAACACCCGGTTAGTACTTGGTCAATCAGTTGATAGTCAAATCAGAAAAATCACATGATTTTAGGTTGTATAACTAATAAAAGTACTACTCCTGTAACAAGATAAAAGCTATGTTGTATGTAAATGGGAAACATGATCGCGATTGCTTTCTTGTCTTGTCCCTTTTGCAGTCTTTAAAGTCTTCCTGTGCATTCTAGTGAGCTAGATTTTACTCTGTACTTTACATGACCTAACTACATCATGAGTCTGGAATTTGAAGGAATCAAAATCACCTTCCACTTTGGTCCTGATGAATGATGTGAACTTATCATTAGACTAGAAAAAGTAGAACTGGTAGGGGGATAGGAGTATTGCTTTGGGAAGAGTGGATACAGCAGGTGGACCCACATGGCTAATACAGTGTGAGTGAACATACAGAAGTTATTGATTAATAACGCACTCCTGAGGTTAATAGGGTAAGTTGAAATCTGCTCCAAGAAGCAACTACTTTCATTTCCATTTCAACAACTCTTTACCAGATTTCTTGCTAACTTATTAATATGCAGACATGAATAGAGAATGTGTTTTAGGTTTTGAACCCTTAAAACATGTGGTGTGAGAAAGCTCTGGATTGACTCTGCATATTTTTAAAATCAGGAAGCTGAAGAAAGTGAGGGTTCTGGCTCATCTGATGAAGAGGAAGAGTGGAGAAGTGACAAGAAAAGCAACAGTAATAGTTCTAGGTAAAAGTGAACAAATGCTGGTTTTAACTGTAACAAGTTTTAGAAAAGTTGTAGGGAAGTTCTGTCCTGCTTCATATGTAATAATATTTTTGAAGGTAGTGTTGCGTTTCACCAAAACATTGTCTTTTTGTACAGTTTCAGATACTTTTACTGTTTTGTTAGATGGCAAGGAGAAAGGTGATGGTCTGGAATGGTTTTTATAGTGTGTTCTGTTGGGTTTTTGAGGGGTGTGGGGTTTTGTTTGGTTAGGGGGATGTTTTGTTAACAATGCAGCAACTCCCAGTTGTTGTTACAGAATGGTTGGTTGGAAAAAAACTATTTTGATAAGGCTAGAATTCTGTTTAGAACTGAAGTTACAGATAACTTTTTAATCCCTCTGCTGTGGCTTTTTTAGATATGTCTAGAACTCTATAGTAGTAGAACAAAGAAAGAGAGGTATAAAAAAAGGCAAGTGTGTATCCCTGAGATTTATTTAACTATCTTTAAAGAATTTAGGTAGTTTTTTGGCCAGTGTCTTCTTTAGGGAGGGTTCTCAACTAGTCCAGAATTTCATTGCGCAACTTTCTTGAATAAATTACTTACCTTGGAATTCACCAGCCTTGATTTCTTAAAAAACCCCATGCTTTTTAAGTATGGTGTTCCCCAAAATTTATGATAAGCATCAAGTGAAGTAATTGTTACAACAGCTCAAAGGAATTTTAGTTCTTCTGATAGAGCTTTCAACTACAATCTGCGTCCGCAGTTATTTATCTAAAAGAACTTAGCATTCTGAAATACTGACAGCTTGGTTCTGTGTTTGTATTTTCCCTGACTCCATGTCCTATGGACAGTGATTCTTCAAGTAGATACTCCGACTGGATAGCTGATGCAGGGATTAATTTGCAACCTCCAGTACGGACTTCTCGACGGAAAGCTGTCAGGTATTGCAGTACTTC
>JBCJKH010029553.1:0-12826 GCA_039877255.1 Loriculus beryllinus | reverse complement strand
TTCAAGGCCAGGCTGGACAGAGCCTTGGGTAACACGGTTTAGTGTGAGGTATCCCCACCGATGGCAAGACCTTAAGGTCCTCTCCAACCCTAACTATTCTGTGTGTTCTGTTCCATGTGTGTCTGTGGGGAACTTGTACATCCCTAAACATTTAAAACATGGTTCTGCTGTAGGTTAAGACTGTGAAAAGGGAGTCAAGATATTGCACACATTTCACTACAAGATCTGCTAAACCAGAGCTTCTAATTTTACAAAGAAAACATTTTTTTCCTTCTAAATGTCAGTCTGCAAATTTGACTTTAGTTACAACAGCCAAACCAGTTTTTTCTCTTTCAAACATTCTCTTTAAAACTTACAATTATGAAAGTCAGGTTAGTCCTGTATGATGACATCCACATAATGTGGCTTCCATCCAGTTAGTTTGACACTAATCCAACCCTCATTTTCATCTTAATTCCTTATAATCTGCATCATATCTAACTTCCTAGTATGCTGCCAGGTGAGTTTTCCTCAAGTTTAGACAGAGTAGACTGTAGATCCTTGCGACCTTTTTACAAAATCAATTCCCACTGATATGCCTCAGTATGAAGACAGTAATCAGGATAAAAAATGCCTTTCACGCCCGCTGCTGGTAGAGCACGCTTTGACTCATGCACGCATACACATGAATGCCAATGGTGTACCTGGACTAAGATAATCTGAACAACTCTGGCACACATGGGAAACATACCTTGCCATGGTGGCTTCAAAAGTTTTACTCAAAGGAGTAGTAGGAAAAAGGCAAACCAGAAGCATTTTTTTAACCTTTTAGTATATCCAGACTGAAATGTAAAACAGCTTATTAGAAAATTTTTTTTCCTCTCTTTTTTACTAACCTAATCTTTGTTCTGACTAGAGAAGAAACATGGGAAATACGAAGTCTGGGACTGTTATCCACTTTTTTAACATGCTTGGAATGAGTAAGAAACAGCAGTTTTAGACACCACTGCAATAAATTCCTTTGTTTCTTTACTGTGAGGTGGAGGGAAAACACCAAAGAAGAGATCTGAAAAAAAGTCAAAACATATAAACTCTTACACCTTACCTTGCCAGCCGGGTTTACACACTGGTTTGACGTTAACTCGCACTAAGACATCTTCCGTTGCATGTTTTTGCCCACAGTCAAAAGCTGTTACCTTTATCTCATACTGGTGCTGGTTGTCATAGTTCAGTTTCTCAGTGTTTCTGATGTTACCTGCAGATTTAATGTAAGATAACATTCAAAAATTCATTTTTGGCAAAGCATATGCAGACTAGAACACTAGGGTTCTGGTTAATCAAGTCCTTTGTGACCAGAAAGCTCTTTGAAGCACATGGGACATCTGCCAGTAGGACAGTTATGGGGAATGGGAAATACTTTATTTCACTCTAGCACAGAAATAAAGAAGTTTTTAGGCAAATAAAAGATGCTATGGATATAATATGGGCATGTCTATATTAGAAATCATCTGCTCAACTTCTTATTCTGAAGTAAGACTAAACAGCAGCTGCATCTTAAAGTATATCATGAGTAGGGACTACTTCCTTTTCCACATTTTCCCAGAATACACTGGTTTCCTTGGTTCTCTCTCAAGCACCTCACCTTGCCAAGTATATTCAGGTCTGCCATGTAAATAGCTCTTCCCATCACAAAAGCAACTGTAATAATGATATCAACTACATTATTTTTGAGTTAGTAATTGGCAAAAAATTACTAATTCAATTTACTTTCCTGGAAATACCCAGAGCTATAACAGATTAAAAACCACAACAAGCCAGCAAAGCCTACAGAAAACAACACAGACATATAAATATCAACAGGAATATAATAATTCTTGTCTGAAAATAGATACATTTACCCCTCTGTTTCTTCAGAGTCAGTTGTGGGGATAGTTTGACACAAAATTCCCTCTTTTATGGCTAATTTTGGACCAATCAAGAATGGGGAAAGACTTGACTAATTTACTACGGCAATTCCCTCTTAAATTCCATACTATCTGTGTGTATGAGGAGTACAAAACAGAATCTCCTAATCCTTACAAGAGATGAGGTCTTTGACTTCAGTCCACTCAGAGGAGCTCAACATTGCCAGCTGCCAAGAACCACCAGGAGCTGTATATGACCATAAGTCAATCAAAGGATCAGAATTGCTTCTTGTCAAAAAGGTGCACTTTTAAATCACAATGGAAAGCAACTGTGGCTTAATAAATAAATAAATATCACATGCAAATCCTGAACTACAAAGTTTTATTATTTTTCTGATAATATGAAGTTTGCATAGCTCCTAACACAGATCTCACTGCTGTAAAGGATGACCTTGTGATATCCTGTCCACATCTATTTTCTAAGATAAATAACTTCATACAAGCTGTACTGACTGGACAGCGAAGTCAATAGCTCATCTTCATAATGAACAATCTGAAGATGTATTTGTGAAGTGCTTCCCAGTGCTGGGTGACACAGTTATCCCCATTTTAGAGATAAGAGTGGGTTAGAGCCATGACAGATTTTGTATCTGTATCTGAATTCTCTGATCGTATGACCATGATTCCTGACAAAGGCATAAAAATGTTTTGCTGTTATTACAGTAGTATCGCGCGTTGTGGCTTCATTTTTCCGTTACCTGAACAAAACCTACATCGTATTGATGCAGTAAGTGACTTGATGGTTGGGATACTCTGCTATGAAAGTAACTAGATTAAGCGGCATGCAATAGTCTCTTATAACACATTCTATCTTCTATCTGTAGTCCCAGTTCTTTGCATAGCAAAGCATAAATTCGCCTTTGCTTTTACATGATTGTATTTTATGACCAAATTAGAAATTGAGAGCGTGCAGAGACATCTTGCACTAGACCAGGCTGATTAAAGCCCCATCCAACTTGGCCTTAAGATCTACAAGAAATGCACCAGAACTCAATGCTGCTTCCTGCACCAGTGCTGGGTGCCTCTTCTCTTATGCCTCACACAATTGGGCGATGTAGACTATGGACTGCTAGTCTGGAGTGTTCCCATTGTGTAATATGATTTTGTAAGACATAAAAACATGCTCCCTGGATTGATTTACATACAATAAGGAATTTGGGTTGGTTTTATTTTTCTGAAAAGACAAAGATGTGCCAAAAGAAATTCAGCTGATAGAATACCATACTCATCTTTCTAAAAGCCTGTGTTTGTAGTTAGTTTCATAAGCTTGTGGTGAAAAAAATTCAGCATCTGAGAGTGGTAATTGCATGTTTTCCTCACACCCACCTTACTTTTGGGCTCTCTGCAATATATAAATTTGATTCTAAGCATCCGGGTAAATACTTTTTCTGGGCAATGAAATTTCACACTTAGCTTACTGAAAAGCAGAAAAAAAATCCTAAGTTGTAAAAGGCACAGGAACATAGCATGGTGTTTGTTTTTTTCCCACAATGGGTAAAAAAATCCTGTCAACAAAATCCTAATTAGCACAGTATCAACAGACAGTCCCAGCCATCCCACACATCCACTTTAATCATCTTACAGGTAACAAAAATGGACACAATGCCAAAGGATTTGCACAGGAGAAAGTTTACGTCAGAGTGTTCCAACACTTTTCACAGCTGAGAATGTCTAAGCAACATATTTCTGTCACAAAATGAAAGTGCAACCATCTATTCTACCTCTGTCTCTAACCCCGCTGGGTTTAAGCAATTACCATTATATAAAAAATTTGCAAATTAGACTACAATTACTGTTGATTGTGGCAGCAGTGGCCTTTTAGTGAACAAATAGATCAAAAAAAAAAATAACTGAATTCATGACCAAGACCTTGCAAGTATTACAACCGTATACCAATTATTCACTGCAGGCTTTAAAGCCATGTTTAGATCAATGATTTTCTCATTGCCTTTGCTGAAAAGCATCTCCCAAGCACATGAGAACAAAGAAATAACCAAGGATTTCTGACATTTCCCATGCTTTTGATCATGTCTCTGACTGTATGAAACCCATGATCACTCACAAGCCACTGTCTCTCTGTGAAAGAAGCTGAAAAGGCATGAGCAATAGAAATGCCTACTCTGTATTGTGCTAATCTCAGTGTATTATCTATCCATTACATCTGTCACAAATTTAGTGTGAAATTGTGAAGCAATCTGCAACTTGTGTAAGTAACCAGCCTCATACGAGCAAGTCACGTGGAGTTCCGGAAAAATAGTGGTTTCAAACAGAAATATGGATAACTTCCTTTTATGACAACATGGGGAATCTCATACCTTGTATGTAGTGTACTTCCCTCCTAGTGTATGATAAACAAGGAGGTTTTTCCCCCCCAAAGTGATTTACAATTTACTGATGATAACAGGTTATCTTTTGATGCTCAGCTGTGCACCGTGCAAGAGGTGCAGAAATAAAGATGAATAACTTTTGAACAGGGAAAGAGTTTTTCTAACATCCAAACGTGAAAATGACTGCTGAGAGAAAACAGTAGTTCCATGCACACTCTCCATTTCTAATTTGGCCAAAAATCAGATTTAACTGCGAAAGAGCATTCTCCTTCAACGTGGATTAAATGCTTTTGCTAGGAAAGATAACCAGAGCATTGCTGGGTGTGCACACAGGGTGCTTTTTCTGGGGAAACAAGTTCCGTGAGCACAGCAATTTCCATTCTGAACTCTTGCACAACTGGGCACATGTGAATATTAAGAATGAGGACTCTCATCTACACAAAGTGATGTCAATATGGGACTGCTGAAGTACCTGAAAGACAGAGCTCCTATTTTGTTATTATCTGAAGCAATCAGAGAATGGGAGGGAGGATCCTCAACACTTTCTTAATGCAGCTCAGGCACTTCTCCCAGAGGGTCAAGTTCTGTGCTTTTCTCTGGTGAGAACTTGACTGGGAAAAGCAGGAAGCTGACAGACAAGGTGACCAAGGTCAAAAATCGCTGCACGTGGAAGACTTATTATGGTTTATTATTTTTCCTTTAATATTATATACAGTAGAAAACCAACTAAAATCAATAACCATTAAAAATTATACTACTTCTCCAAAGCATATTTTCTCCCATACTGCAGAATAATGGATCTGCTTCAAGAAGCACCATGAATGGGTAGATCCATGGACCCACATCCTGAAAGTTTCAACAATCAATAAACACAACCAGAAAATTGTTAATTCTACATTTAGACTCTGCTCCACAGAGTTCGGAAGAAAAGGATTAGCTCTAAACCAGTGAACAACCCCTGTGAGGTAGGGCCACGTAGCGCATTAGGAAATGCCACCACTTGGATGGAAAACTGGGTATGAGACAATTAAGAGGAAGGACTGAGTGACAGAGAAACACATTGCTCATCTAAAACTGGGGGCTTAATTGCCACAGTAAGTTACTGTGGCATTTTCTGACCAAATCTTACATGAAAGGGATGGGATTTCTCCATGATTTCTTCATGCTCAGAGGTGAGAACAGGATTACTCTCCTGAGTTAAAACTCCAGCCAGGTTATCAGGTAGTAACAACAGGTAATCACACTGTCTGCAGAAATGACTGCTATCTGTCCCGCACTTAAAATTGCTCCTTCTCTATACTCACCATTTCTGTCAATGGCAAAAGGTACATCAGTTGTGACAATCTCATAATTGCAGATCTGGCTATATTGTGGAGAACAGTCCTCATCTATGGCTTCTACCTGCAGTATGCTGTCATATATCTTCCCCTCTGTCACAGTGGCCTTATACACACTCTCCTTGAAAGCTGGTGGAAACTCATTGACATCCTTAACCTGGATATGGACCACTGCCCTAAAATAGGTAAATAAAGACATCAAAGAGAAATTAATTTATCATGACAAATCACTGAGAGTTTGTTTTCAAAATACTTGAAAAGACTAATGGAACATACCTAGAAAACTATGTAAACATCTGTTAAGATGAATTATCATTGAATTTCCATGTTTAATTTGACTGATTTAATATCTTAATGGGGCAATCAGTAAAATCGTATTGCCACAGGAGAGGGATTCAGGTTGCTCTCTATTAAAATCTGTCTTTCTCTTAAAATGGACACCAGCAGAAATTCAGTAATACAATTCCAGTGTAAAATCGGTTAATAAGCACAAAAAGAGGAAGAGAATTTCAGCAGTCTTACATAATCACTACCAAAAAATCATCAGTTTATGAACATTCTTCCACATAAAGTAAGGCTCTCACCAGCCGATTACAATTATACAATCCTTTAGTTAAACCACTGTACATGTAAACCTCCAAGGTCAAAAATAAGAGGCCTTGAATGTTTAATAAGCAAACTCTAAAGGCCTTGATTTGAAAGACTTTGCTAAAAGATATGGTAGACAAGGTAACAGAGGACCAGAGAAGTACAGGGACCTTCTATATCAATGGCAGAGCCCATACTAAAGGTTGGGACCCCAGACAGCCCGGCTTAGCGTATGGTTTGCCACAGAAACCACTATCAAAAGTATAACAAAGTCTGGTCCTGACAGGCCAGATTTCATTTTCTCAGGATTAGACCAAATTTTTAAGGAAGTGGAACATGCAAACTTCTTACAAATATGGGAGAGAAAAACATCTAGAAATTTAATAATATGATGCGAAACTTGCTTCTGTGACTTGATGGTTATTTGATCTTGCAGGCTTCCTTCTAAAAGCTCATTCTTTTTAAATATCCTGAAAAAGTTCAGCAGGCATTATAGAGCTAATTAAATTTTTAATTGTTTTGTGTCCTGGATGAGCGAAAGGAAGAATGATTATCATTGATTTAAATGGCTCTCAGCAAAATGAACAATTTGTACAGCAGTTACACATCTACACGTGAGTTACATTTATCTTTAATGACAAATGATCTGGAGTTTGTTTCATTAATATAAGGGGAAAAAAGGGACCGTGCCACTTCAAGCTTATTCAGGGAATCGCCTCCACAGCAAAAAGTACCACCTACTAACCTTCAGTACCTGTTCCTTCGAGAGGATTTTGACTCCTCTGAGACTTCCTGTCCAGAAGCTGAAATCAGAAACACACTGTGCAAAGGCAACACTGCTGCAGCTTATATGCACGCACATGATAAGGAAGGTCATTTCTCTTCTCTTACCATTTGAAACGGAATGAAGAGAGAGAAAACCTAATTAGAATTTGTAAAGTATCAATAAAAGCTAGCTTCCATGCTTCGAATGATCTGTTAAGTCAATGTATTTAACATGAAAGCAAGAATAGAAAACTAAACCAAAACTGAGATCCATTTCTTTACTTGAACAGGAATCCTATTAAGAGTTTCAAGTGGAGCCACTGTAAAATGGGCCAAACTGCAGGAGGCAAAAAGAAAAAGTATCTTCTAAAAGGAAAAAGAAATAAAAAGCGGATTGACTATTTCAACAACAGTAATTTGGTTTTATTTGCTTTCTACCTGGCTACAGTATAAAAAGCTCTTCAATATGATCTGTACTGGAGAGCAAATGCATGCCAAAGCAAAAAAATACTCCTCCTAATTTTCACCCACTTGTGAGATTTTTTCCAGTTTCTTCCACCTGGCCCTGATCCACAGTCATAGGCCTGGATGATGAATGTGTATTCCTTCTGCAGTTCACAGTCAACAGGACTTTTTGCTCGAAGACGACCTTCTCCAGATGTCTTGTTTAGTACAACAGCTTCGAAGGGCATTTCTTGTCCGTGGATTTTAAAAGCACAGATTTCACCTGTGAGGAACAGTACAAAACATAACCAAGGAGATTTAAGTCTTACACACTGGAGAAGTTAGCAGTAAATTTGAATTTCACATGCTGTTATAGATGGGAGAAATACAAACTTGGGCATTGTTACATATACAGTTACCAACATCCAAAAGGGACACTAGACATGAGCTCGTACAGTGTGATACAGCAAGTGCAGCTCTGGTCACGTACTTAACCTCTCCCTCTGTCATTACTGAATGCTTTTTTAAAGCCCCAGAGACTATTCCCTAGATTTGGTACTAACACCAATGTTGACCTAAATTAGTTTTGAGCTAAATTAAGATGATCTTATTTAGTTCAAGAAAATGGCAGAAAGAAAAACAGATAGTATTTTATAGGTTGTCTTTGCTAACTGTTGTCCCTCCTTCCTAGAACCACTTGAGCTGCCAGGTGGTAGCAAGACATTCAGATTCTTGCAGTTTAGTTTCCCAACAGTGGAACAAATAATGATGCAAAACATGGGCACATTCAAAATATATCCTGCTTTATTTACAGACATACATCATCTCTGGAACAGAAGCAGTTGGAGGAACACAGACAAGTGTCTTTTTTGGACATCTCAGTCACCCACCCACATTCACACACTCATACACGAATGCCTTCTTGGCAGCAAGTCACTCTGCCTCCAAAGTGCCTCCCTCCACAGCTTCTCTCAGAGGAATACCGTATAACAAAACAGGTGATATAGCAAGGACTAAAAAAAACTGATTTGGACACAAAAACAACATAGTCTTGTGAGAGTATTTGTGTGGAAGGGGCAAAAATCCCCCAGTTTCTGGTGAGCCTTTCTTTTTAATCCTTCGTAGTGATGGCAGCGATATACATGCTGAATTCACTTTTAGCCACTCCAGAATCCAAGTTTTAAAATATTTATACAAAGACCAATAGGGCTTAAATATTTTTATGACACATTAAACACATGCTCTTTTATGAGCAAGTCTGTCTTGGGACATGCATTATAGATTCAAAGCGATTTCCTACTGACATAAGTCTTCTGCATTTATTTCTAGTGTAGAGTTGCAGCCTTTTGGAAATTTCCTTGCCAATCGTATCGGAGTCAATTGCCAAATATCAAATGAACTCTAAATCTATGCCCTCAAATTCAAGCCTCGCTCCTCTCTCTCTTTTTCTAATATAATATATTGTCTGTTTTTAGAGAAGAGACTGGACAATGACTTTATAAAAGTGCTAGAGTCTGTAATTCCAATTACGTCTGAGAAAAAAAGAAATGGGAGGGGGTGTATGGGGCATGTGGGGATTAGGTGCACTTAAAGTATAAATACAGGCTTTTTAGGATATTCCCTCAACTATCACCACATGGGTTTCCCTTTAGTTTAATGGGAGCTGAAGCTGATCTCAGCTATATACAGTGACATTTAGGTAGATAAATCCCACACTTAATAATAATCAATCCTATGGATGTCTTTGCAAGATCAGCAGAGTTGTTTTAGTAATTATGAAAACACATCCACTATTTGCTTTGACATTTGCTTGCTCCAGCCCCTCACTCAGGTGTGGTTTCCCAAACAGACAAAAGATGAACTCTTTTCCACCCTCTGTAATACCAAATACGTGGGCCACAGAAGAAAGAACAGATTTTATCCTGAGAACCACAAAAAGACTAATACTTCGCACAGCCATAAAACCAGACTCCACAACATTTATTAACCACTGCATAAGCAACAAAAGATTAAGAGAAGGCTGAAGTGAAGCAGTTTCTTCAGCTTTGATCATGGGCACTGATTACTTAATTTGTATCTCAATGTCATCACCCATACCTATGAAAAAAGTATCATTCTAATATCCTTGCAACTTCAAAATGAAACATTAATCTAAAATGGTATTCTGGATTTCAGTTTTATTTTAACTGATTATGACAATAAGAATGTAAACGTGGCAAGACTAATGGAAAAATACTAATTGCTGTCTTCTGGAATAACAGACTTCACAGTTTCCTAATAAAAAACTTTTCCTCAGCTGCACAATCCACCAGCAGAAACCATAACTTCAGTGTTCTGTGTTTATAATTATACTGATCCAGTGCTTGGTTGCAAACAATACAGCATTTGCAGACATCCACACCTACCGTTCTTAACAAACAGAAACAGCTCAGGGCAGAAAGGAATTTCTCTCAGCCTTAATCTAAACATGTATTACCTTTCCCTCTCCAAACGCAGAGGCCTGATGCAAAGCAATCACAGCAGCACGTTTTAATTAGTTCTCAGCAAGTATTTTAGAAGTCTCTATATCCTGCTCCTATGACAGACTCTATATAATTCTATATAGTTCAAGTTACTCTAATTTTGACTTTTATATCCTCCAACCGCCAAACATAAAATCACGACAGCTGCAAGGATATGAGGAGATATTTTTAAGTACACTGCAAAAACCTCACATACACTTAGAGATTCTGGTGACAGCAAACTACTTCTATGAAAACTTTTTTTTAAAAAGTATGATTTTTGTTTTTCAGAAGGTTTCTACTACTGTTGCCAAAGAAATGATTTAACAGTATTGAAAATTAAAATGCAGAGTGATCATAATGATTCCCAAAAAGCACCTTAATGACTGTACTAGAAATGGAAATTGAAAGAGTTGCAGCAGTTGTAGCATAGCAGAAAATTAAACAAGGTTCACCTTTACATTGCAAGACACATATTTACAGATATATAAAACTACTACTACTAGGCATTACAAATAGTGTCTTTAAACCATAACACATTAACATATAACATAGTATTTTTCATTATTAAATTGAGCTATAGGTCTTTATTTAAACCCTGACCTACATGATGCCAACAGAAATTGTACTGAGCTTATACTATTTCAAAGCATAAGAACCCAGTAACTCATTGGAGGAAAAGGAGACAGGGCATTTCTCTTACTCAGTCTCACCATTTAAATTGCAGAATCAACACTTTCAGGCCCTTGGCACAACCTAACTTCCTTTTCCCTTGTCAGACTGACTCTAACTATTTAATTAGAGTGTAAATAATAAATAATAATAATAATAATAATAAAAATAATTTTATCTGTAAAAAATTTAATAGCCTGAAAAAAACATTGACAGTTTATAATTTCTGAAATATAACCAACACTGTTTAGTGACACAGTTCAGTGGTGGCCTTGGCAGTGCTGGGTTTACATTTGGACTCAGTGTTCTTAGAAGTCTTTTCCAACCTAAACGATTCTGTGATTAACTCAAACCCGATTTCCCTGCATGTTCTATTCTCTCCAACGGCCTTATGATTTCATATGGAGTATAGAGTTCATCTGACTGTGTTCAGAACATGTGTATGTGTGTGAGTGTACACACATATATATTTGTTCCTGCCATTCACTTTCAAACCACTTGCTAATTTCAATTACATTTTAAAGATGAGTTGTTCCCACAAGTGCTATGAAATTATGCAGCTGCACAAAGCAGAGATGATACAGAAACCCATCTCACTATACAGCAAACAGTCCACACAAAGACCTTGTAAAATCTCAATAGCAAGAAAAGCTTCGATTCTCTCTTGCACCTTTTTAATCAAACATGAAGCTCAAACCTGAAGGAAACAAAGCTTTGTTAGTTCACTGCTAATATACTCATTTATATTCATAGCCTGTTCTGATTTTATTACTCTCTAGCCTTTTACTATATTTCCATATGTGTTTTTCTCATATGTGCAAATCAAGATATTTGATCATTTATTTAGAAGAGAGGTTGCAGTTTTATACTTCCTGAGGTAAGCACAGTGTCCCTGAAAGATCCTAAAGTGCCTAAGAGCCAAAGCTGCATGATCACACATAAACCTACTCAGACCTTATGAGACACATGCTCTGTTCAGGTGAGATGCATACTGAATTTGAAGAACAGACACAGGAATGCCATGACCAAGGTGTCATTATGACCTCTGAAGACTTGCATATGAATGAATGACTAACACTGTTTTCTCCTTACGTGTGTCCTTCAAGAACCTGATTCAGCTACATGGATTCATCGTGTTATTAAGTAAAAGGTATTTGACAATCATTAAAATGAATCTTCTTCATATACTACATGGTACACCTAGGCTTCCAAGAATTTTGTTAAACATGCAGTTTTACAGTGGATATGACTTGCGGATATGCATGTGGATATGACCTTCTTCTTGCTAGAACTAAAAGTTTTAAACCAATCTTGCTGATAAAATCGAAGTACTCTTAGTCTGAACCAAATCTGAATCTTTAACCATTAAAATATGCTCTCTTGACATACAGATGGACCTCCAAACAAAAGCACGTTATTCTTAGAACATCCATCATCAAAGATCCCTGTTGGCAGTGCAGTCAGTGTTGTTTTTCTCAGTAAGTTTGTTTAGAGGTTTTTCTTATGAATTTTTGTGTCTGTTTTAGCTTGTTTGTTTTTTTAAATCCAGCCTTCGAGGACAACAAATGTATTATAGAATCATAGAATCATATTAAAGTTTCTCTGCTGGAATCCTGCAAATAAGCTCCTGCAGTGCAGAGCTGCTGACCTTTAGAGTGTCTTCATGCCACTGGGAAAGTCTGCTGCTTTGACAAGTTTTTTCTACCATCAAATATAGCTACTGTTCAGATAATTACAGAACATAGAAGGTTAAGTTTTGAGGGAGGAAAGGGTAGTTCTTTGAGAAAAGAAGGTAAAGTTAAGAATTAGGAATGTAAAATATCCTTAAAGATAAAAAAAAAATCAATAAGACAATAATTTCTGTATGTGCTTTTCCAGCTCACTGAAGTGAATGCTATTAAACTCATACCGAAATACTAAAAGCCAGGAAGCAATACTGCAATCATAAACAGAGGGAGGTATTTGTATCTTAATAAAATACAAGAATTATTATTTCCTCATATCTAATTTTATGGGCAACAAGCTCTGCAAAGCAAAAGCATAAATTAACTGCTACCCTTCCTTTTCTACAGATTCGAAATGGCAAAGTGGAAGAATCTTCAACAGCACTTCAGGTGATTCACTGTTGCCGTAAGCTCGCACCAAATGAACCACACTTCACTCTTCAGTTGCTCAGGATGGAGAGTTCTGTGTGTAGTGCATAAGCAGCAGTCATATACAGGTTTCTTGCTGGCTCCACAGTAAGTAAG
>JBCJKH010029552.1:0-10023 GCA_039877255.1 Loriculus beryllinus | reverse complement strand
CTCATTGACCAACACCCCCTAATCCTTCACCACAAGTCCTATGCATTCTCCACCCTGAAATCTCTTTTGAATCTTCTTGAAAAGCATGGAACACTTATGGATTATCATACATGAAGTACAACTTGTAAACATAACTACTTACTTCAAGTACCCAAAAATTAACCCATCTTTCCTAAGACTGAAAGGTTATCAAGACTGAAAAGTTGCTGCAACTTTTAGTTTAGAAAGCAATTACACACTATGTGCAATGAGGTATTCTCTCATCGTTTTTGAAAGCTGCTTATTTCAGGAATGGATTCTATTATTTTCATAATGAACTGATGGATAAGTTTTAATTTAGTTCAGTACAAGAACTGCGGTCATCAAGATTTCCTTTCATCTGTGATGGAAAGCTTTCACAGTTTTTTTTGTCAGGGCTTTTGTCAGAGCAGGTATACCTGTCACAGCACCTTCAGTACTATTACTTTCACTCAGCATCTCTGATTCTCAGGGTATCCAGCATTTATTGGGGCAGGTGAGGGTGGTGGTGGCAGCACTGGTTTTGTTTATATTAATTTCTGTTTCCTCTTTCCATTTGCTGATGCATTCCTTGAGAGAAGGACATGGGACTTTCTGTCAATTGATAATACTACAGTTTGCTCTGGTTTTTCTGTTTATGTACACAGTATGTTAGGCAATCATAAATAATTTATATTATGAATAATCTAAATTAAAAATAACAGTGGGGCAATTCAGACTCCTGTGTCTCACCCTGGTGTCACCTGGGATACAGTTAATTTTCTTCCCAGTAGCTAGTACTGTGCTGTGTTTTGGCTGTAGTCTGAGAACAATGCTGATAACACACCGATGTTTTAGCTGCTGCTAAGTAGCACTTGCCCTGATCAAGGACTTTCTAGTCTCTCATGCTCTGCCAGTGAGAAACAGCACAAAAAACTGGGAGGGAACACAGACAGGACACTGACTTGAACCAGCCAAATGGGTATTCCATACCATAGACTATTATACTCTGTATATTAACAAGGGGGAGTGAGCAAGCAGCAGCATGGTGCTTAGTTACTGGCTGGGTTTAAACCATGACATCCTGGCTCTGGACTTGCCCTGCTATTAGCAGATCAAATAAAGGACAGTACCTGAGAGAAAGCTCCCCCAGTCGAGCCTGTTCAGGGATCCTGCAAACAGGTTCCTGTTGACCTGAAAATTTCAGGAGATTTTTTTTTAATATGCTCCTTGAGGAGAAAAGGTTAGACACCACCTCACCATCCTGTTTACCACGGAGATTTCTTGATTTTTTTCAGGTGCAGAAAATAAGTATTTATAGTTCCTGCTGGTGTGAACCGTGACTGAGTCTGCTTTCAGTGCAGCAATTTGTCCACAGTGCTTCTAAGATTTTATCACTAATGTGATGCATGAAGTCACATTGATCTAAATATTTCATTCTCATGGTCTGTAGCTCTGCTAGTTCTGCATCAATGCAAGGTCTTCATCTTCCTTTGCTGATTTCCCCTGTGACATGGTTGCTCACTCATGGCTGCTGTTTCTTCTCCTTTTCTGAATGCTGCACTATGCTACAGATCCCAGCTTAGCTCTCTCAAGATGTGGGGTTTTAGGCAGGTCACTTTGCCAGTCTTGTCTGTAACAAGAATAATAGTCCCATAGAGACATATAAATCCATTACACGTTACAAAATGCTCTGAAGTGGGAAGCCATGGCTAAAAAGATAAGAGTAAGAAAGTAAGGAAGTGGTGATTTTATTGGTATAGCAAAGACCCTCTGCTTTGTGCGCAGATCCTGCCCCAAATGTCTTTCCAGATAGTCTCTGTGCACAGCAGAAGATGAGCCCGTGAATTGTGTCCTGCACACGTTAGTCTTCTAGAACTAACAGACAATTTAAACTGTAGAATTAACCAGTGAGAAGCTGAGTGGGTAGGGAGAGTAGGGAGAAGAGAGGGAAAGAAGGAGATCATGAAAGTCAAAGAAGGAGACGACAAGCTGGCAATCATTAATCTATGAAAACTTATTTTTTTAACTAGATGTCTGAAATTTCTACTTACAGATTATTAATTTATCAGACATGGTTTGTATTTTCCCAGGTTACATTTTGCCTGCTAGGAGAAGTTATTCCTATTTTGACACTGTATATGTCAATTCAGATTTGTTTGAGATAATGATTTATTACTAGGGTTAGAAGCCTTTTCTGCAAAATTAAATTAAAATTGTTTCGCACATGTTAGGATTTATGATATTGGGATTGGATACCAAATATACTTTTATTTCCTTTCTTGCTTGTGTACTCTGATCTGTTCTAGTGTGTGAACATGGAAAAAATTAGGGCATGAAAATATTTGCACTGCAAGGTGGTAGATTATTATTTGTCTTACCTGAATGTATTTATTGACCATGTGATTATTGTTTGCAGTTGAAGAAATATTGATACCTAGGGAAGGGAGATGAAAAAAACTGAAGAAATTAACAAAATGCAAAAATCCATGTGGTTATTTGGACTTGTAGAAATAACAGCTCCCATTGCTTAGGGTATTTGGATAAATTTTGGTTTGGGCTACTTTCCCACTGGAAATCCCACTGGAAATAATTACTTTTTCATTAACTTTATAATAAAGCAAAGCTCAAGGGCTGGTTTTGGGCGAGTTCATGACATATCAAAGTATTTTGAATATTTTCTCCCTCAATACTGAAAATTCTCACAAAATTATGCAGTTGTGCAATTTTTTTTTTTTTGTGAAACTAAGCCTCATTCCTTTTATTTGTTTATGTATTTTATTCTATTTATTTCATTTATTTTATTTATTTTCAGATATAAAAGATTAGGTAAATACTCTGTCTTGCTCTGACTGATTGGTTTCTAAAAAAAAATTTATTTTATTTTATTTTACTTTTATTATATTTTGTTTTCATTTATTTTATTTTAATTTTCTTCATTCATTATTCATTAATTTATTTTTCATAATTTTATTTTAGTTTAGTTTTTTCCATTATTAAACTTTTTTTATCTCAACCCAAGATTTTTCTCCTGTTTACCCTTCCAGTTCTTTTTTCCCCATCCTTCCAAGGGAACAAGTCAGTGACTGGCTGTGTGGTACTTAGCAGCTGACTGGGGCTAAGCCACAACACCAGCTTAAAAAGCCATTTTGTTCATGGTACCAAAGCACAGGGATTTATGCACCCAACTTTTGGCATGGACATATGGTCATAACCTCTCTAAAAATGTTTCGGTTTTATTTATTTGATTTCTGATTAAGCCTTGTCTTCAAAGATACTGGTTTAAACTGTATCTATTGATAAATAATTGCCCTGAGCAAAACCCTGAACTGCTTACTCTAGCTATACGCTCTCAGTGCTACCTAATGATGGGGACACTTAGAATCATAGAATCACCGAATGGGTTAGGTTGGAAGAGACCTTAAAGATCATTAGTTCCAGCCCCCCTTGCCATGTGCAGGTCTCTTCCAACCCAAACCATTCTATGATTCTATGACTTGCCACAGTCTTTAATAGAGGGGTAATTGTCTTTGATTTTGGCAAGAAGGGATAACAGAAGAAGGCCTGAATGGATTCTTAAAGACTCATGTTCTTGTTCATATTCTGTGTGACTTAATTTAAAAACCCCAATAACATTACACTTTGAATTAAACAGGTTCTGATTCAGATCTGGGTGGCTTATAAATAGAACACAGCATTATGTTTCCTTCCTTTTGCAGTGGAAACCAGAAAACATTTAAATATACAAAACCAGACCGAAATTACGTCATCCAACTAGGTGTAAGGGAGAGTTGGGTATTAGAGTTCTTTTCACAATTATGTAAGAAAGAATTCCCAAAATATTCTTTCTAATTTGTGTTTCAACTCTCTCTTCTAAGCTCTTCCACCTCCCAAGATTATTGCACAAAATGCCTGTTCTTCTCTCCTCCGAGGCATTTTTCAGTCAATGGATGTAGCCTGTGATGTTGGCCAGCATCAAACTGGTTTAAAGACAATTATTAGCAAGAGCGTTAGTAATTTTTGGCAGTAATCTGGAAATCCAAATGATCAGCAGTCATTCTATGCAGTACTCTTTTGAACTGTGGCACAGGGGTAGAAAAAAAGGGAGCTAGAAGATCAACCAAACCCTTTTGTTACACAGATTGAGCTGAGGAAGCTGGATTTTTAATTGTCTTTTCTGTTATCTTCTCAAATATGCCATTTAAAAAGCAACACATATATTCTCCTTCTAATGGCACTTTCGTTTTTACAACCTGTTCATTGTAAAAGGACATTTCAGGAAATAGAAAACTCCTGGGGAAGTTTTCTTGCAAGATTAGACTGACTTGGCAAAACTGTTGGTGTTGAGCAGATGCAGTTGCGGATGTTGGCATCAGCGGGTGAAAGTAGTATGCTTAGAGAGAGATATGGAGCTAATTTAATGTAAACAGGATACGCCCTCTAGATATATAGGATAGGCCCTCTAGATTGCATTTAGGCTTTTAGGGTTTTTTCTGCACTTCTTTTCTAGCATGCCCAGAATCTTTCTGCTTTATGGCACTGAAATCATTGGTACAGCCATTTCGGCATGATTTTCCAGATAGCTGTAGGCTTTCATCACTGTTAGTATCAGCTATTGAGAGTGAAACAAGCATTTTGCAGTGGTATTTTCACATCCTGCATGCATATGTATGAGCAAAAACTAAATAGATGAGAAATTCTCAGCCTCAAAAAGGAAAAAAGTCAAACCCTAAGAATAAAGCAGCCTGGAAAGCTGAAAATGGCACAGTGAATAGGGGTGGGTAGACATTAATAAAAGAAAAAGTAGAGACCCCAGCTGGTGTACAAGGTAACATGTTCAAAACAAACATCAGAAAGTATTAGTTTATCTATTCACTTCACAAAAATATTGGGCAAACATATGTCAGGAATAACATTAGGTAGTTGTCCTTGCCTTGGGGCAAGTGATGAACCAGATGTCCGCTTGTTCCCTTTCAATCCTGTTTCCTGTGATTCTATAATTAGACTAAAGAACTCATTGGCATAAGCTTTAGTGGCTGCCAAAATTACAAGCATGCTAAAAAAAATTATTGCATAGAATAAAAATCCATGAGGAACTGTTAATAACAACAGCCTGGGTGCAGTCTCTAACTCAGGTGATCTCTGATCAGTTGTTTGCTGGAGAAAATACTGGTCTGCATTTACCTCATTGCTTGCCTTCCTCCAAACCACCCCTTCCCATCTTCTGCAGGTGGTGGATGCCATATGCTGTTTCTATATGAAACGGCAGGTACTGCCATATCCTCTGCTCCTTGCAGGAAACAAGAAATATTCCTTAGCTTTTCTTTCTGGAAATGACTCCTTCAAAAGGAAGCAGTGACAGCATCCAGCCTATTTGCAGCTGAACAATGCATGTCACTGTGTGGCAGTGGCAGTGGTGCAGCCAGGATTTCTGTGCTTGGAGAGTTCTGAGAACAAACCTGGGCTCTGGCAGTGGAGTCACAGATGGGATGCAGTTTCAGTCCAGCACAACTGAGTTAATATCCAACTACCCTACAAGCAAGCATAAGTGACTAGTCTTTGTAAGAAAACATCCGCAGGGTGAAGAGCATCATAAATTTGCTGATGTGTTCACAATGCACCCATGCAGCAAAGCAGGCCTCGAAAAGTGGGACGTGTGTGGAATAAGAATTCCATTTAGCCTTACCAACTACCTTTCATTTTTACTCATAAAATAGCAAGTGTTTTTTGTAGGACTATATTTCATAGCTAAGGTACCTTTTAGCAATAAAAAAAACTAGCCATGTAAACCAATCTAGCAAAGTTAATGACAAATTAAGACTATGATATTCCTTACCGTAACTGTCCTGGTTAGCCAAAAGGCACAACAGGCTGTACTGTCACATAGAATCATTGAATAGTTAGGGTTGGAAAGGACCTTAAGATCATCTAGTTCCAATCCCCTGCCATGGGCAGGGACAATACACATACATGTAGGAAGCATAAAATCTCATAAAACTGAATAATTTCTCATTATCTGCTTTCTTTATAATGCTTAAAACTGTCATATCTGTATTAATCCAACAGTGAATTTGTCAGAAAATGTCAGAAAATTTTCTTAAGAATGTGACACTACAAATTTGGTTTAGCTAATAAAAAAAAATAGCTAAAGAAGTGCTTTAAAGTCATATAAAGAGGTATTCTTTGGTACCCAAGCCTTTTTAAAATTTTCTTAAGTTAAAAAATAGATGGTTTCTTCAGATGCGTGAACAAGGCAGGGAATTGAGAGTTAAGACAGTACAACACTGGTACTGTCAGGGACTGAACAACAAAGGTAAGATCCACGTCAAGAACTGGTATTGCCCAGATCATGAGTCCCTAAAGCTAGATTTTGACAATCATAGAATCATAAAATGGTTTGGGTTGTAAGAGATTTTAATAGATTGTCTAGTTCCAACCTCTCTGTCACAGGCAGGGACACCTTCCACTAGACCAGGTTGCTCAAAGCATTGTCCAACCTGCCCTTGCACTGCCAGGGACAGGGCATTCACTTCTCTGGGCAACTTGTGCCAATGCTTCACCATGCTTATAGTAAAGAATTTACTCCTAATATCTAATCTCAATCTCCCCTCTTTCATCTGAAAGCTGTTTCCCCTTGTCCTAACCCCACATGCCCTTGTCAGAAGTCCCTCTCCAACTTTCTTGTCAGTCCCTTTAGATACTGGAATAACTTTAAACTTCACTGTGGGACTTAATAGTACAGTGCAAGTGGACTATCTCTTTTGAATCCAGAGACAGGGTTTGAGCTCCAGTTAATCAGTCCCATGGATCCCTCCTTAAACCCTGGCCAATCTGCCAGTTGCAGCTCCCTCAGAGGCTTATAGGATCTGGTACCCAGCTCTGCACTGCGGAGCAAGCTGACGTTGCTGTCTCGGCCTGTTCTGAGGAAATCATAACCTACACACCAGCAGTCTGAAGGAAATGGAATACCATGTTGCAGTCCACAGGCAATAATTTTTAATAAATCTAACAAGTCTGAGGTGATGCTGTGTAAAGTTGCCTGCTCTGTGGTATAGCCTGCTCTGAGCAACATGATGGGATGAGGTGAGGAAATAATTCAGGTAACAATAAGCCCATTATCATGGATGACTTTGGTATACATCTTGGAGAGGAAAATGAAACATAAGAGTGTAAAAAGAGACCATGATGAAATGCAGTTTGGATTTACTTAGAGGGAAGTTTAGTTTGGATATAAGGAAGAAATTCTTTAATGTTAGTGTGGTGAGGCACTGGAATGGGTTGCCCAAGGAAGCTGTGAGTGCTCCATCCCTTGCAGTGTTCAAGGCCAGGTTGGACAAAGCCTTGCCAGGGTTTAGTGTGAGGTGTCCTTTCTTATGGTAGGGGGCGTTGGAACTAGATGATCTTAAGGTCCTTTCCAACTGTAACTATTCTATGATTCTATGATTTCTATGATTCTATACATAGTTCCAGATCCATACAGCAGCATTATGAAAAAAAGCTGTAATGATGTAGCTGTTTCTTCTAGGCAAGGAAAATTCAGAGGATTAATCTGTCTGATTTTTTCTAAAACATTTAATAGGGCACCACACAGGAAATAATCTATTAAAGTGAAATAATGTAAGAACTTGTAAATTGAATAAGAAACTCATTGAAAGGAAAACAGCAAGAAGTATGGGAATGGAATGGCTGGGCAAGTGGCATAGCGCTAATCTGGCCTGTGGACAACTGGAAATTGCTCATTAATTGCTGTGTTCCAAGAGTGGCAGTCCAGAAAGCTAGGTGGCATTGTACAGCAGAGAACACAACATTGGTAGGAGCTGTAGTTTTTGACAGTACGTTGCAATCTCAGGACATGTGTTCCATTAACAGCAGGACTTGGGGGCCTGGGAGCCCCCTCGTTTTCCTCCTTTGCTCCCCCCACCTACAGCAAGTTAATGCTGTAGCCTTACCACTATTTCTAGCTATTTGTGCAAGGTGTGTGTCTGTCCAGCTCTTCAGAGATTAGCACACCTGCACTGCCCAGCACCCCAGGTCCCAGCACCCTGCCTGGCCACAGCCATGCTCTCTGCAGGGTATGGCAGAGCACAGCCCACCATCCAGGTGCCATTTGTATCAAGACAGCAACAACATCACACAGATCAAGGGTTAGGGTTGATCTGAGGCTAATCTGTCTCTAAACCTATTTTTCCCTGGAGATCTCGGAAGAATGGGTTTTCCCCTGAAATGCCCATGATACTGGGCAGGAATAGTTACTGGTTCATGTTCAGATTCAAAAACCAAGATAAACAAAATGTATGGATTCAAAAACTGCAGAATATCAAAAAACTGCTAGCAGATGAACTGTAGATGAACCAAAGACACGCTGCTCTTTCAGACCTGACTCATCCATCCCAGCTTTACACTTCACTATTGCAGTGTAGAAGACTTTGGAGTTAAAGTGTTTTCCTTCTTTCTCTCTTATTTAGAAACTCTGAAATGAAAAGAAAAAGGACCTTAAGGAAATTAATGTAATGCACTTACATGGTATTTTCTCTGAGACAAGCTGTGTTGCCCTCCATTTTAAATTAACTTCTCTCCTTTTATAAAGCAAAATGAAAGACAGTTTTGTTGATTTAAAGTGTACTGCCGACTTGTTACTAACAATACTTATAGCAGGTATCACTGTTTTTTATAGCAGGTATCACTGTTTTCAGATAATGTTGAATTTCAGTAATTCATCCAACTCCAGGCAGACTGTGTTATTAGGCACCATAGGCTGACGCACCAGATTTCCTTTTGACAGATTATTCCAATGTTCAGAAGCATATTGTGATCCTTATTCTGAAATGTATATATTTAATCCTCCACTAGGCAGATACAAAAAGCTCTGGTTTCCTGTGGGATCAATATTATAGTACTTTTATATATGGCATTTGACATATGTCAAAACACTATCATAAATATAATAGTAAATAGCATCAAATTAATGTGAAAAGTCTCTGAGAAATTATGTACTTTAAAGGTAACAAAAACTCTTTATTTCACTGAAACAGAATAATGTTGAGAACTTAACAAAATCAGCACATTATGAGGAAACTTTACTTTTAGTGAAACTGAACTTTTCAATGAAAATATTTTAGTTAGTGTGTTACAGAATAAAGTACTGAAGTTGATCCTCAATGCCTGAAGAAATTAGTGTGGCTTTTGATATAAACCTAATTAATTTGGACCTACTTCATGAGTTCAATTGAAATTTTTCACACATATACAGATATTTATTGATCTGGAACCTATGAAAGGCTTATCAAATTTCTCACTACATACATTGCAATTACTTACAGAAAGAAAAAGCAGCACATAATTCAGCAGGTTGTATATATTTGTTTAGTTCATTCAATTTAAACCAAGTCAGCAGGAAGACTAACAGGAAACTGAAGTTTTCTGTTTAACTTCAAATGTGTCATAGTAAAAAAGGGAATACCTTTGGGGAATAGCCACTAACTAGAAGAAGGCAGATTTAGATTAGATATTGGGAAGAAGTTCTTCACTGTGAGGGGGATGAGGCCCTCGCAGTGTTCAAGGCCAGGTTGGACAGGACTTTGAGCAACCTGATCTAGTGGAAGGTGTCCCTGCCTGTGACAGAGGGGTTGGAACTGGATGAGCTTTAAGGTACTTTCCAATCCAAACCATTCTGTGATTATTATGCAGCAGCATGACATATTTGCCATAAGGGATGAAGTACTGTCCTCACATCGTGGGTAAAATATTACCTTCTCTAGCGTCCTATCGCTAGAGTACCTAATGAAGAATCCTTCCCCAGCACCTTAGTGGCCCCCTTCAGATACCGGAAGGCTGCTATGAGGCCTCCACTCAGCCTTCTCTTCTCCAGACTCAACAGTCCCAACTTTCTCAGCCTGTATTCTTATGGGAGATGCTCCAGTCCCCTGATCATCCTCGTGGCCTCCTCTGCACTTGTTCCAACAGCTCCATGTCCTTTTTATGTTGAGGACACCAGAACTGCACACAATGCTCCAGGTGAGGTCTCAC
>JBCJKH010029550.1:2798-14289 GCA_039877255.1 Loriculus beryllinus | reverse complement strand
TGCTCTACTTTAAATGTGTGTTTAAATCAGTGCCTAGATTCTTAGTCTTAACTAACTGATCACTCTTCATGGGAAATCTAAGGGCATTGCAAAAGGCTCTGTCAGAGGTAGCATTTTGCATTTTTAGCTTTCTGTATAATCATATTTATATCTGAATGAACCAAGTGTGCGAAGGCTTAGCAGTTTCATACCACAATATTAATCACTCTGCTAAAAGAACTCCCCAAGAAAATATCATTCACTTGTAAACCAGCATGCAATTTTATACGGCCTATTGGGACAGCCAGCTTAATAGATGTAATTACTTCATTGCTCCAAATAAGCAGTATAGTTGTATCTACTACCTATGAACCCTAAGAACTACCACACTTGTATTTTCTTAAAGTAGTCACAGTTTATTATTAAAAAAAATCATTGCACCATTAAAACAAAATTATTCAATATACGTCTATGTACCATCAGTCACAGTAAACTTCAGTCTGATAGCTTCATTTTAAGGACTATATCACAGCAGGAATAATGCACAAGACGATGAGAATAAGTGAACAGGAATGCGAGGAGCAGTTCTTTGGTAGAACAAAGCTGTTTTACACTAACTCAAGGGCTGGACAAAATTCTTGAAGCCTGCCTCCCTCTTCCTAATATTGGCTCACATCAAGCTGCAAAAATCTAAACTGCAAAATTCATGTTGTGTTTTCAAACGATGGCTCCATCTGACAGAACTGCAATTGACTCACCAAACTCAGCCAGAAACAGTTGTCTGTTATTTTAAAACAACCAAACAGAAGTGAGGTTTCAGTTTTTTCAGTGTAAAATCATTTTTGTTCAACTTCTACATTTCAGATCTTTTACGTTAATCACGGTACTTCAGAGTAACACTATCTCCAGCCACCAAAGGGATTTGCTGATGACCTTTCTCCTACTTACTGTCTTCGCTGATGAAAAAGCATAGAAACTCTCTGTGTGATAAAGTCAACAGAGCAAAAAGGATCCTCTGCAATAGCTTTTAGGATTACAATTCCCAAGCAGCATTGAAAAATATGCTTTTATTTTGAGAGAAGAGATATATCTGTGTATATTTAATGAAAGTAAACCGGCACCTTGTTCTTTCCTCACAGAAATAAATGACAGCACTCCTATGGGATTTTCAGAGGGATCAGGTTTAAGAATACAGCAACTCGTATTTCACCCATGCATTTTTTTCCTACTGATTTCTATTTACAATAAGGGGTTTTCTTTGGGTTTTTTTCGCTGATATTAGCATCTTTCAGTTGAACAGATTTCATGTCCCTGATTTTACACCCTATTTATTTGACTTTCTCCTACGCAGTAAATATTTGAGTTTCTGCATTAAACTGTGAATCCAGACTCAAAAACCTACATTAGAGTGAACTTACATTAAGGGAATCAAAGACTGAAAACACATTTCTTCAGTCAGAATTTCTCACAGAAAAAGTATCTATCGACAGATCACTTAAACAAGTGAAAAACAGTGATAAAATAACTGGTGATTAACTTCCCCCACTGCTTTTCCTTTACAGATCCGTTCATCTCTCAGTGAACTGCTGTTTCCGAAGAGGCCGTTCAGCTGGATAAGACATTTCCTGACTGCAGCAGTTATTCTTGCTTTTAATAACCTGCTTGTAATTTTTGTCCCAACGATTAAAGACATCTTTGGATTTATTGGTAGGTTTCATAAATACTTTGTGTTCACTCTGCTAATCCTGTCCACAATATTCATGGACTGAATGACAGTCTCAGTTTGAGTCTTACAGTAGAATAATATAAAGACAGATTAAAGTAAGAAAAAAAAGATAAAAAATCCTGAATAGCAAAGACAAAGCTAAACACTACCCACTATTGTTGCAACCTTGCTTAAGGCAATAGGAATAAGGAATCCAATAATCCCAGTTCTCATTTTAACAAAAAAAACATTGGGGCATATGGAGGAGAGGGAAATCAGCTCTGGTTTTCAAGCATCTATAGTCTGGACAAAATGCATTGACTGTCAAACTGTGTTGTTAGAAAAAGGAGAAATGTAACACATTTCTTTTAACATTCACAGTTCTCTCCCTACTTCTTTTTGGACAGTTTTGGCCTCTGACCAAAGAAGTCCATGAAGAGTCTCCATGCTCTGAGCTGCCTGAGGACTTGGGGATGCTGATGCCCCTCAGAAAGGCACCTCCATGGGGTTTCTGCATATTTTATATTCCACCCAGGCAACCGCCTTACTCCTCGCTGATGTTTACACCAGGGCCACAGTGCTGGGCACTGCTGTGAGGAGAGGAGCAGCCACTTACAGGGTGGTCATCCACCTTCTTTTTGACACCTGCTTTCCAGTGCCATCATGCCCTTGGATTGCCTGTTTGTCCTCACTTCGCCAGCTCACATGCGAACATCCATTACTCAGGCAGCCACACTGGTTTCAACAAATCCTCTCAGTAATAAGTGCCTCTTTGGGCCCCAAGCACTCAAATAAGTGTATGGAGACCTACAGTTCTGCATGAATGCTGTCTATATATAGAGACAGCCATTTGTGTGCAGCTGGTCTTGGAAGAGCAGCTGCCTCCTCACACACTTTTTGCAGGTGTACTATGTTGTTTATGTGTTAGACAACACAATGCTCAGCTCTGCTTTCTCTTACAGGTGCCTCTTCTGCTACGTTGCTGATTTTCATCCTCCCTGCTGCCTTCTATTTGCGGCTTGTGGAGAAAGAGCCCCTGAGGTCTCCCCAGAAAATCGGGGTAAGGGAGCTGGCAGCAACTGCAAAAGGGAGGATGGGAGCGTGTGTGCTTTCCACAGGTCACAAACAATCAGAGTGCAATACCTGGAAGTTGCTTGCAAATGGTAGTATCTTGCTGAAGATATAGGTCAGGCAGTGTGATCCACCTTGGCGTGGAGAACCAGGCTTTACAAGCCAAAGCCGCTGGTGCCCTACTGCTGCTGACACACAACAGTGAGTGTCTATGTTAGTGTGTTCTTTAAATCTCTAGTAAAAGGCATTTATTTAATCCAGTCTAAGGTCTAGCCAACACCTACCTTGCTTAAATAACATCAAGACACTGTATGAGGAGCTGCTGGTTCATGTTGTAAGGCCAGCTGTGGATTAACAGGAAGACTTGAGGTCAAGGTTAAGAAGGAAGTTTTACTGCAGAGATAATTAAGTGATACTGAGTGCTCCACTGAGACAGATCCATACACCTACAGGAGACATACACGAAGATTTATCATTTATACGCAGTGTGTGTTTATACATCTTGCTGGACTGCTGCAACAATACATTTCATCCTGAACATCAATAGGTATCTGCCATTTAACAGTATCAGAGATACTCATGAGAGAGTATCAGAGATAACAGAAGGAGATATCCTTCGAAAATTTAATTAGAAAATGGATGAAATATATATGCAGGTACATAATGTAGACAAACTTACATATATACATCTATCTACATGCTTACAAATGCATGGAACTTCAACCGATACATACTGCAAGTATACAAAAAAATTTGTTATCATAAAATTATTCCTGATGATTACTTGTGGAGCCGTTATCAGAGACAGACTGAATATCTGTTCAAGTCTCTCTTCATTTTTCATGTTGCTCTGTGCTAAGCACATCTATAATTTCACACCGTGTGCTGAAATCACATAAAATATTCGTCTTGGTGTTGTGAGGCAGAATACTGTTGAGTGTGGACAGATTACGGTAAAATAAAGCCCTGCTATAGCAAAGGGTGACTGTAAGCATCTGAATCACTTGCATATATACAGAAATGCCTTCAAAGAAGAGAGATAGGCTTACCTGTTTTTCGTATAGGGATGAAAAGGATTAACTCTGAAGCTGTTCTTGATATCACAGACATGATCGTTCATTGGTCATTGGTCAGCTTTTAAAGAAAAAAACCCTGTTCCTGTGTTATATTTTGTATTATTGTTCATAGTAACAAAGTGGGTTTTTTCAGATCTGGTCTTGTAAAGCCTGGCTCTCTTGGACTGAAATTTGCACAGGAGTGACTTTGATTCACATAGCCCTGTATGACACTATTTGGGCTTCAGTCACAAAGAACGACTCAAACTCAGGCCCTGGGTGTTACAAAATGAAGTTCCATTGGGACAGTCTATGAACTACAGTCTGCTCAGTCATTTGCTTTATTAATAAAATGTTATTTTCTAATTGCAGGCTCTAATTTTTCTCATAGTTGGCATAATCTTCATGATTGTGAGTATGACTCTTATTGTAATGGACTGGATTTACAATCCCCCAAGTTCCAGACATCACTAACCTGTGGAGACAACTGAGTGCTTTTTATACAATAAATATTTGCATTGTGTGCTCCAAAGGACACCTAAATGGAACTGTTATTCCTAGCTAGTAACTGCAGTGTTTTGAAGACAGTTTCTGGTAAGGTCACTAGAACCCAATGGAGTCCATGTCCTCCTTTTCACTAAGATCATTATTTATGCATTAGGAACCTGAACTTAACGTTTCTGGCCAAGTGAAATGAAATGTGTGGTGTGGATGCTTTCTGTTTTCAAAACCAAAATAACTGTGTACATAGTCCTCAAAAATAGCTTGGTGTCATCCTTTCCAAACTCCCCCATCGTGCTAACAACCACAGTTCCTATAGCCCTGGAAAGGCAACGGCCAGAAAACCAGCTAGAGCCTAGTGTTCTATCTGAAGCTCAGGAGTGGCTGCCCAGGTCCAAGAGAAAGGGTATGGTTTCTGTAGGGGATCTAAAAGGTAACTGCTCCATACCAACCTATGTGTCAGAAAGGTGATGGCTTTGACAAGCCAGTGGACAAAGCTGAGCATCAGATTTGTTGCTCAAATTTGTCACCATTAGCAGGTGATGGCTGTCGTACAGAATAAAGCTTTCTGGAACAGACTCTGTGTGCTTGAAGTACCCTTGAGCATTCATGTTTTGTTGTTAAAGATGCTTGTGCTGGAAACGTCAGGCATTTCTGCTGTGGGGTTTTTGGTTTCCTTTGCTTTTTTAATTCTTGTGTGAGCTTGCGTCACTGAACAAGTTGTATCCATAGAAACTTGTCTTCCACTCTCATGGGAATTTAAGGAGACCACAAGGTGTGGCAAAGCACCCTGTCCAGTACTGTTCAGTACTTGTGTATTTGGTAAATGTTCAGTGCGGGAAACTGTAATTTGCTATCTATAAAAAATATATGTATCTGTGTACATATTTTTTTGTTTTCCTCTAGTTATAAAAATGTTAACCTGTGGTAAATGATTTTTAAAATTTTTGTATGTGTCACTCTGTTTTAATTGCCACACACTTAATATTGTTTTGAAAAAAACCAGATTGGATTGGTGGGTTTGTAAAAGCTTCGTTTTCATTCAGCAGTGTTTGAAATATACCTGTAGCAAGCCCTGTTACCAGCATAAAACAGATGCAGATGTTTACTACTTATGTTACAGTAATTTGCAAGATGTTTTCTCTTAAGAATTTTTAATACTTGCCTCAAAGTTCTGTATTGTCATTGTAAACCATACATTTGGGTAACGTTCTCAGTTGCTGTACCTTAGCTTGTCTATGCGTATGCTAGCATTCAACAACATACATAAAACTAAGGTATCCAAAGGAAAAGACATTACTGACAATCTCAAGTGTATCGTGCTATGCAGCTGTGCAAGAAAGAGAAAAAAAAGGTGAAGTTCTGTGTTATATGGGTGCTTAATTAACACTCAGTGCCCTCCAGACTGTGATTCTGGCTCTGCTGTGGAGTACCTACATATGTTCTCTGTACACACCAAGGAAAAATAGAGAAGTCACAGTAACTCCATAGCAGAGGGAACGTGTGGGAAGGTGCGACTGCTGGTTTTAACACACTTTTACACAAATCCAGGCTGGTGTACTTGGAGTTTGCATTTTCCAACTTAGAAATCTGTGTAGTACATACCTGCAAACTCGGGAAACCTTAAAGCACGTAGAAATTGTCTCTGCTCACTCCTGTGTGCAAGTGCGTGTGAATAAAAGTGTGTGTGTGAGTGCATACATTCAGGTGAATTGGAAAAGCATATCAAACATATATTCCATGCCAACTGCCATCTTTCTGAGCAGTATTTTATGCTCACCTGAGTACTGTATCCTTAATATACTGGGGCACACTTCCTCATAAATGTTTTGTGTTTATAAAAGGAAATGGTGCTAATAATCTTTTGCTCTGTTCTAAGCAGACTAATACAAAATATTCTGCATTATTACTGAAGAGACCTTTAACGTGGCCTAGAGTTAATAGTAACACACCTACGAGTCTCTTTTCCTGTTACCATTACTGAGAGTTACATGTAGGGAAGAACTGAATGGTAACTGCGTCTTTGGTTCAGATCAAAAGCACATACAGTGATTACAGCTCCATGTAGAGAATTAGGAATTCATGTAGCGACTTAGGAATTCATGTAGCCCGACTAAAACGTACATAACCTTAAGAGAAGTAACAGAAAACTATGGAACAATGACATAACTTACTGCTTTTTTAAGGCGCAAAACTGTCGGTGTCCAAAATAGATGTACAGAGTGTGTAAAATGTCAGTTTTTCAAGTTATAATATGTTGGTCATTGTGATATGCAGCTGCTGTGCACACTGTGGAGTAAGGGTAGTATTACACACTAACTTATTAGCACTGCTGGGAATGGTGGATGTTGGAGTTTCTTGTTCATTTTGTAACGCTAACAATAGGCCTTGTGAGGATTTTTATTACAAAATCATCCATGGATGTATAATAAATGACTTTTTCAAAGTGTGTAGATTTCTTTTTTCTTCTGTTTTAGGCTAGCAGGAGAAGGATTTATTTATTTATTTATTTATTTATTTTCAATCAAGCAGAGTCAAACAGCCAGAAAGTCAAAAATGTAGCCTTAACATGAGCATCACTGAAACTGAGTTCCCTCTAAAGAGAGAAATTTGTTTATCCATGTATCTCCAGAGGAGCAAGATGGCAGCCTCTTCATATAATAACCCTTTTACGTACCCGGTTTTGTATCTAGCAGCATAGACATCAACGTGTAGAGAGTGGCTAGTATTAAAAGTGGGGTTATCTGCAAGATACTGAATGCCTCATTCTTTGGAGCATGGGATTAGCTGGGATACACAGTATAGCAGCTAAGTATAGTCACTATTAGGAGCACACACCAGATGGTACTGCTCTGTATAAATACTTCCTATCATTGCAGCTGTAGGTTTTCCTGCTGCTACATATTTGTCTTGTGTATAATTGTAGCCCAAAATACACTGGTCTATGCGTCGCTCCAGTAGCGATGAACTCATGTGAGAGCCACGCTCACAGACCCAGTCAGCATTAGCAACCTGCCCACTAATGAGGGAGGCACTGCAGACCCAGACACTTGCTCAACACCTGCATGGCAAACATCCTACATGATTTTTTCCTTCTCTTGTGGTGAGGTATCCCCAGATTCCCTGCAGCATCTCCTTTGCTCTGTCTTGATGGTTCTTGAGCTATAAATTTCTTGTGGCAGGAGGTTGTTTTAATCAAATGGTTAAAAATGGTGGCAAGTGAATAAGAGGAGTTAAAGAAGAGGAAAAGGTATGTCTTCAAGAGCAAAAAAAGAATGCAATGAAAAAAAAACCCAACCCAAAAGTAATGAATGAATATTTCAGCTCTGGATTTGGAAAGAGGCAGAATAAGGGATATTTACTAGAGAGCAAGGGACACCTATTAGAGAGCAAAGTCCTCCCTAGTCCATAAATAATCAAAAGCAATGTTAAACAACATCTATTTGAAGGAAGGGCAGCAGGCCTAGATAAGCCACAAAGCAGCTGGCTTTGGCATTAATTTCCAGTAAACCCTGGTATGCTTGGCTCAGTGGCTGACATAATAGTCATGAGAGCTAGTCAGCAATTACTTGCTAGGAGATCTATTGGTGCTATAGGTGGAAAATTCCCATTCCTTTGACTTTAAATTTCAGTGGAAGTTTTACTGCAGATGTGCTATCGAAACAACATTCTGGCAGAGCCCAGGCAGACCCACTTGGAAACTTGCCTGGTTTTCCACTAACCTGCCTGGAAAGATGCTAGGGAGTCCCAGGGGCTTACAGCTTTTAGCCTCCACCTCCGCTGGTGGCTGAATACCCCAAGGGAGAGACCTGCTATTGGGCCAGCCCACTGTCTCCTGGGGGTTCAGCATGATCTCAGGGTTGCAGTTTCCTCCCATGGTGCTTGGCCTCAGAGCTGTCAATAATTCCATGGTGTACTTTGCTATCTAGTAGCATCCTTTAAAAAAAGACACACGAAACACGCTTTTAGCTTATTAAGTCATCCCTTAAAAGCTTGTGCTGAACTGGGGTGATGAAGACTCGTAAGAGCTGGGAGATATGAAGCTGGAAGGGATCTTGAGTAACCTGTTATTTCGCGCCTGGATTAGGTAACAATGGAGGCAACAACACTGGCTCTAGCTACTCATTTCAGACATTTAGTAAAGTCCAGCACAAAAACAAACAACCAAACAAATAAATGCTGTGCTAACTGGTCTTACAACCACTGAAGTCTGCAAAAAGCTGCTGTTCTCATATAGCAGGAGACACCACTGACAGCTCAGTAGCCCCACTGAGGTGCTGGGAGGCATTCACAGCTCTGCACACCTTCATCAACAAAGCATAACACTGAGAGAAGTCCCCCCCACTCACCTTGTGACTCAAGTTCTAAACCAAATATAGTGATAAATAGCTTTGGAAATCAACACACTGTCCTAATTTTGCTACATAAAATGAGATGGAGACCTTGTTCTGTTCGTAACAGTGAAACAGAAGGTGTTTAACACCCAGCAGAAGCAAAACTAAACACAAAACGATGCCCATTTGGCCAAAATTCTCCAGGACACTTTGAAGTGGATGTTTCAAGTTCCATATGCCCAAATGGAAAGTGTTCATGGCATTCACCTAACTTTACATGCACCATGCATCTCTCCTGGCACATTTATCTTAGGCTTGGGAAAGTTACCCTGTTCTCAGTAACAGATTGTCTACACATAAATTATTACCTAGCTTATTATTCCCAAAAGGAGAGTCCGTGCCTCCTCTCAGGGGGCCGCTTACTGGTGGCAGGAAGTGATGCTGCATCAGCCTCCTTTTCCCTCTCTGACCAAAATGAAACTTCTGCCTTTTCCCACCACAGAGCAGATGGGCCTTCGCACCCTTTCTTTCCAGGATTGCTGGGGTTAGCTTTTACACAGGCAGCTCAATCCATTGACCCAATTGCTAGACTGACATGGTCAAACTAACCCAACAAAGAGTTTCATGTGCATGAGTTAATATAGCTTAGTGTTCACACTAAGACTGATGCTTCTCCTTTGAATCCCTACAGTTAACTTGGTCCATCCTGAGCAAATTTAGAGGGCTAAGAACAAACCATTTCTGAACTTCCACAGGAAGAAGCAGCTGCTGAGGCAGATAGCTTTTCATGTATACCACCTTATGTACTGCTTCCTTCAGGTCACTTGATAATCTCCCCTTGGCTTGTAACAACACCTCCTCACCATTCAGAGGCACTTCAGCCTAATATATCACTAGTGCACAGAAATAGGAGCCCTGTTGCATGGGTTAAGGGCCACCTGTTTCCCTCCTTCAGCTACAGAGTGATATAAGTTATATATACCTGGGACCTGCAGTGAACTGGTGATCTTCATATGGGGCCTGGGCTGCCTTAATACACTCTTTTATGAATATTTTTCTACTCCACAGTAAATTTTATAAACCTCCTACAAAATGCCATTCAGACCTTTTTTTATACAGCCTCAAAGAAAACAAACATCTGAATCACCCCTGTGAGTAACTGGGCAGATATAGGCTAAACAGAAAACTATATTCAATATTATTTTCAACAGAAACCCTTATGTCAAACCCTAGGCTGCTGCAGGGAATGTGGTTCCTTATATTGCTCATTAAGAGTCTGCAAGACACTGAATACTGCTACTAACCTCACCCATGGAGAGCTGTGCACACATCCGCACAACATGAAGCTAAAGCAACAGGATGCAATTAAAGCAACTATGCTCCTAGAAGCTATTGGGAAATTAAAGACAAGATTACTCAGAAAGCAAGTTTCTCTGAAGCTGTCTCCAATGACCCAGATCTAATACCAATATGTGAAATACATCAAATTGCATTCAGTCTAATGTCATTCATGGTGGCTGAGTCAGAGAACCTAGTCAGGGGTAACTCATTTCCTTATATACAGGCACACACACTGCCAGGGCCTTGAACAGCCATTGTGGTTAAATGGGCATACTTCACCTGGCTTCAGGTGCAAAAGAAACACAAGGGCAAGTTCAATATTCCTGTCAAAAAATAAATAAATAAAAAAGAGGGTATGACCAGCATCCTCTGGACGGGACCAAAACCATTTCCCTCCCACAGACACTGTTCCCCCAGCAGCAAAAGGAGCACATCATTAACTTCAGTAGTTGGGAATGTGCAGTTAATAACATCCCAGTCTGGGCTCCAGCTACTTTGAAGCACAAGAGCGACCATGAGGGCCAGACTACTTACTCAGTAGAAGGGAAGTTTTGCTAAAACACTGGAGTCAACTAAGTGCCAATCATAGGATCATAGAACAGTATGGGTTGTCCTTAGCCAGCATCTTCCAGATTCAGCATCGAATCAGAGGAAGACCTCACAGCTGTGCACATGTGTGAAAAGTTTTTTACAATACTTAGTACAGCCTAATAGCATATTTTGCTGGTAAACACCAGGAAGCAAACTACTCAAAGAAGAGACATCTCTTACAGTCAGACTGGATTGTTCCCATGCCAAAGGAGATTTTTGACAGTTTCACTTTCAATTCTTCTATTAACCATATGCCCCCCAATCAGTGAGTAATATGAGCTAAGCAGTGTATGGGTACTAGCAATACAACGTGAATCCCAGGAGAAGAGAACCAGACACAGCATTTTCTCTTCCTCAATCAGCAACCAGTGAGAAAGTCAACTTTTTTTGCCCTGTTGGACACAAAAGACAAGGAGTTGCACAAGTAAGCATTTGAAATGAGTGAGAGATTACCCTGATTGTCCAAGCCCACCCTGCCTGTCACAGAAGGCTGTACTACATGCTCCAGCCTCAGCAACAGCTGCTAGGAACAGCTTACTCACTCTGGAAACTCCAACTAGAATTGCTTATTGTAGTCTAGATTCTCCTCCCAAAAGCCAAAACTAGCTTTTCTGCAAATCTGCCTTTCCTGCACGGTAAAAGACAGTGAAATTGAGAGAACTTCAGAGTTTTTGAACATTATTAGTGAGTGAGAGGGGAGGAGAGTAGAGACAGGCACATTTAGCTTCTACCATACAACATTCAGCATGTGAAGACCCCCTCTGGTGTTTGTGCTCCCAGTTTTCACATTCTAAGATTTCATCTGAGCACTAAAAACTATTCCATAATCTCCTCTGATTCTTCTATTTTGTTGTTGGTAGCTCAAAAAGCAAAACAAACCAGAGAACACCAAACCCCCACCTACCCAATAGCTA
>JBCJKH010029547.1:14722-27536 GCA_039877255.1 Loriculus beryllinus | reverse complement strand
GTGAGTGCTCCATCCCTGGCAGTGTTCAAGGCCAGGTTGGATGAAGCCTTGGGTGACATGGTTTAGTGTGGGGTGTCACTGCTTATAGCAGGGGGGGTTGGAACTAGATGATCTTAAGGTCCTTTCCAACCCTGACTATTCTATGATTCTATGTGGCTTCTAAGCCAGCTTCCCATCTGCCTTCCTCTGTCTTCTTCTTTGCCTCTTGGCAGGTCAAAAGCCAGTATGAGATGGAGCTAATCTGAAGCTACACAAGGCTAACTGGCAGAGAGCTGCCACCAAGCAGAAGACACGGCCGTCACTTTTCTGCTCACCAGAGGCATTAATAATTTTGTCCCCAGCCATGGACTTCTACACTGAGCTTATGGAAAACTTTTTCTCTCTGAGGCCTCAATCAATCTGCCTAATATGTTTATATGGCCAAAAGATTCAGATATCACAGGAAGACAGAGAACCAGGCAGAGGGACTGTGTGGAGACAGTCATCTTTGGGAGCTACATTAAAGATCTGGATGCTATATTTATGTATACCTGAACAAAAAGAAATGTGTGAAAGAAGGTGTTTTACTAACTTCAAAAGAAAAGATTTCTGGGGAGCTGACAGATAGCAAATAGCTTTATGTGCATCATCAGGTGTCTGGCAGGTGCCACTAGAGGAACAAAGTCCATATTTTTACATGCTCCATTCACCCTTTGGGAGACACTTCTTCCTCAGACTGACATTTCAGTTACATTCATTCCTTGAGGCATTTTACAGAAAAACACAGTAAAGTATTTGATTGTTCAGGAGGTACTGAACTTTACATAGATGACATTTAGAAACACAGAGCTCACGCCTGGGAGATCCAACTGCTTTGAAAGAAGCATAGTTGCTGTACTCAATTATATAGAAATGTAAATTTGGTGTAGCAGTAATACAGAAATAGGAGAGAAGTTAGTGCTGCTGGACTGTGCTAAGCTCAGCTGCAAAGTGTACTGGACATTTGCAGTAAAGCTGCTAAAAATGAGGGATAGAAAAGACTTCTTGCAGTGAAAGCCTGTGTGTAGAGAGCCGCTATCCTGTGGCTGTCTGAAGCCAAAGTCCAAGAGTGCTGTTGGAATAACATCCTAATGAACATGAAATGTTAATGTCTTAAGAAACCAAGGATGTTTCCAAGGTCTCAGTCCCAACACTGAACACAAAATTAAATAATCTGTCATGTGCTTTAGATAATGCCTCCATTTAATAGGCTGAGGTGCAAGCAGCAGGTGTGGGTATGTTACTCCTCATTAGCCTCCACAGAGGAGATGGTGTGAAGGAGAGTGGGTCCAAATAAGAATATGCCACATATGTGAAAATGTGCGGAGTCAGCTTCTACCCTGTGTTTCGCATTGTCAAACCACAGAACTCTATGGAGCTAATCTGTCTCACACCAACAACAGAGATGACAAATATGTGCACTGCAATGCAGAGCTACAGCAACACAAGGTAAGCCAAAACCCCAAACCTGCTGTCACGAGAGCAGCTCCTGGGAGATGCTTCATGTTGTGAATGTGATGGTAAGTGAGTGGCTTTGAGCAGGACATAGGGGTTACCAATGCAAGGCAGCTCTGTGGTTAGAGGAAGGTGAGCCTGTGCCAGGGCAGATACAACCTCCAATGGCCAGAAGAGAAGACAGCCAAGTTAATCAGCATGGCCCAGAAGATGAGCTGTAGCCCAGGCAAGACGCTAGATCATTCAGCCATCCACTTGCTTAAATGACCACTTAGCTTTCTCCTACGGCTGATAGCAGAAGCTGGCATGCAAAACTGTAGCATGGAAAAGCACATGGGCTCCTGGCCAGTGTGAAAGATTTTATTTGATCCCTGTATACTCCACAAACCAGCCAAAGCTGGACATTCAGCCCCATCAGTTGCATTTACCCCATCAAACGTGGGAGCAAATGTAAAGTCATAACACAGTGCCATGGATTTACAGAATCTGGCACCAGAAGAGAAAGTCCCTGGCACAAAGTCAAGATATGATAAGTTTGTGTAAAGCCTCAGTTTCTCACACATGCAGTCTCTCTCATTTCTGAGTACATACTGAAACATGTTCTCCTCCCTGGAAAAATCTTGCCTCCCTTCTTTCCAGCCAGAGCGCGCAAATGGGTTTCTGAACCTTAGTACATCATTTACTGCTGCCGTAAATCTGGAACAATGTACACTATCAGATGTGCTGTTCTCATTTATAAAGCAGGATTTATGGTTTCACCCCTTAGATCTGCAGATGGGTTTTATTGTGATTTATAACTGTGTCATGAAGGACCATATATAAGAATTACCTGATGTTATCAAGGGACCTATTCTTTTTAGCCCTTATCTTTCTTCTGAAAGCAGAGACTACTTAATCACTGTTAGCCATATACTGAGTGCAGTGCTCTCTGTGATTTACCCATATCCCTGTTTTCAATATTATTAACTTGTGATGTTAGGACTAACCCAATGAAATACTCACAGCACATGCTGAATTGCAACTATATATACAATTTATAAATGGCTCTTTGGTGACCGTGTTGGTAAATATAATTACAGTCTTAAAGGAGACATTACATCAACATTAACTGAATGCCAGCATGAAACTGATGTATGAAAAAGGCTCTTTGGGTCCTCTGAGTAAAAGAATTAGGTTTCCACTATTATTGGTAGAGGCTACACCTCAATAGCATAAGTTGTAGGGAAAAAAATCCCATTTTTGAGAAAAGTGGAGGCCAGATTTCTGAAAGTATTCAGCCATCAAACTACCACTGATTTAAAAAGGCATTAAAAGAGTACAGAGAATCTTGCTGGAGAAGCAGATGAGCACCCAACAGAGTCTCATAATACCCCATGCATTAGACTTCCATGATTTTCACTAGAGCTGGGTACCTAGAAGCTTGTCAGAATGGTACTTAGGTTTCCCTACATTTCTTCCAGTGCTGACATGCCCTCAGATGTCAGGCTGATAACCTGTTCTGTCTTGGAAGCTAGTAAGTCATAGGCTCCTAGAGGTGTTTTGGTATCTTACAGTCATTGGAATTGCCTTTGATGGTTAGGGTCCAACTGCATAAAAAAGAAAAGATAACCTGTGCCCCTTAGGTGGCTTTGAAACATCTGCAGTGATTGTTAGGAGATGCTGCAGCATTTCAATAGATCTGTTTACTCTCAAAGATACTGACCCAAAACATGAAGCTCCAGCGCTGCATCCTGTTTTGCAAGGGCTCCTTAGCCAGATAGGTCTGAGAGTCCTTTCCTCTGCTATTGCTCCAGGGAGGATGGGGAATTTCTCCACTCAACTAAACCTCACACAAGCCTGCAGTGAGACACAGTCTTGCTGAGAAGAGTCTTTGTGTCTCCTTCAGCCAAGGGGTGAATTAGCTCTTGGTTTCCTGCTTCTTGCTGATTGCAGCACTAAGAAACAAATGACATGGTTTAGTGTGAGGTTTAGTGATGGCAGGGAGGTTGGAACTAGGTGATCTTAAGGTCCTTTCCAAGCCTAACTATTCTATGATTCTATGAAAATGTGGCATTCCAGCAGCTGTGACTGCCTACTGTAAAGAGAAGGGCCCAGGTGTGTTTGTGGCTCCACCTGTACAAACGGGTCTCAGTAGTGTTTGGGCATAAGCCCAATCTTGGTCTAAAGCACCACAGACCTACCATAAGGGCAAACCTCAAGTCTAATCACACATTCATCTAGATGAGAGGATAATTGCAACAACAGCCCTTTTCCCCTTTCCATTTTTATCTTGGCAGTAACAAGTACTCCCAGGTAAAAGGTTAGGGCAGAGTACTAAGCCCTCAGAAAGCGTCAGGCTGCGAGATGCTACCACTGAACCTCCTCCCATGTGCCATCTGTCGGCCTTTTCTTTCTGCCTGCCGATAGCAGCAGCTATCCGCATTGCTGTCTCATTTCAGGGAGGGAATTAAAGTGCTTTCAAGTGGCATTTTCCTCCCTGCACCCTCCAGGACATTTGTGAGAGCAGCAAGATAGGGATTGGAGGGAGCACTTTCTTACCTCAGGCTCCATGAAGCTTTTTATTTTGCAGGAGAGGAACTTACCACGCATAGATCCATGCTCTTGCTTTGCCTGCCATTCTTCCTCTCTCATGCAGAAAAATCCCTTTCAGATTTCTGGAAACAAAATTGGGAATTTGGGTCATCTGAAAGACTGTACAGAGGATGTCAGGGTTTGGTGGAATGGTTCATGGCTTTAGGAAATTACTCGCACAGTTTGAGTCCTGGCTATTTTTTACATCCACTTGAAGGTTTGTGATGTGCCAAGACTTTGATCTTGAGTGCTGGCACAGAACTCACAGAGGGAGAGGCATTGGACTTAACTTCCTGCAAACCATGTGTGGATGTAAGCTGCTAGGAAGTCCTTTTAGGAGCTCAAGAGTGGCCTAAACCATTTTGCCTGAGGTACTCTTTGTGCATGCCTACCAGGCTGAGACACTGCAGGGATTTATGGAAAGGAATAATAAATTTCTGGATTCCAAAGAGAGCTGTAGATGCATATGATGTTCTGAGTGGCTCAGGCTGGACAGGATGGGAGCAATTCTGAGACCCAAATATCTCAATGACTGTAAATATCTGGGGAGGTTTAAACCAGAAGGTGCCGTTGGAGTTTACAGATGCTGAAGGTCTGTCAAAAGCTGAATCGTGCTTTATCTGAATTGTAGTATTAGATTTAGGCACATCTATCCCCCTTTTAGGCTTAAATCCTTAAGCAGATCTTGTTCATATAATTCAAATTGATTTGGAGAATTTTCTTACCCATGTGCAACTTCCCAATGCTTGTTCCATTTGCTTTCAGGTTGAGAGCCTAAAGCACCCGAATTTAGATTCTTAACTGCTAAGTAATATGTATTTTTATCAAAGCAAGTAGAAGTCTTAAATGAGGTATAGATTCTTACCCAAATCTCAGCTTTTAGCAGCTCTTGTTAAATCCATTTAGAAACACATGTAGGCAGAAGAGGGTTTTTTTGAAAGTATACAAATCAACAACTTCTTCAGACTCCTATAATTCAAACAACAATTTAAGGACTACAGGATATGACCCATTCCTAATACTTTCTATTACATCTCCCTATTTTCTCACATAGACAGAAATTTAAGAACAAAAATCTCAGCTCCGAAGGAGCATCTCAGATAGTACAAGTGCATGAAAATGAGAGGCTGTAATGCTCAGTGTTTTGTAGCTTTCTAAGTGGGCCTAGAAACATTTACAGCCTTAGCTAATCACATTACATTTGCTTAATTAATGAGAAGAGCCTGAGCTCTCAGGCTGACAGGCTTTGATAGATGAGTACAGCTGCCCTGGCTTTCAGCAGCATGCGTGAGTGCTTAATGGGAATAGGGTGGGGCACAATAGGGGATGCAGAACCATGAAATAAATGTACTATATACGAATAGAACTCCCATTCATGATTACTCTGCACCTCAGAGGGAGAAGTAGCTCCAAGCTGCCTTTGTGTGAGCTGGATCTGAGACTGTGCAGGTGTCTGACCCATCATTGCTGCATGGAGGGAACAGCTCTTTCTCTGGCACATCCCAGGCACATCACTATGCCCTGGGTCACCACCCCAGGGTGGGGGGCTCCCACCCACTTAACATCCCTTTAGGCAGCTTGAGAGAACCTTTCTGTAGCAAAGAGTTGGCTATAAACTAGAGCTAGTGAGTGGAGAGAGCTTTAGTGGTTTCCTAGGCAGGGAAAGAGAAAGCCTGCTGTAGATGGCACAGATCACCTGCATTTTTCAGAGCTTCCTTTGTACTTAAATGAGAAAACAGCCTTGTCTCTTGAATTATCAGCCCCTCCAAATGACTTCTCATATATTTGTGTACACGAGCCTGAAACACATGATATAAGCAGCTGCCAGGCCAACTGCTCTAATGATAATCGAGCCAGTTGTACATACTTTCGTACATCATACCCCATTGCATCCAACTCTTACTCACCCTGTTACCAACTGCTTCTTGTCTGTTTTCTCCAGGAAATGGACTTTATCAGTGTGATTTGGAAAACACCCTCCAATCCCAGCTGGGGAAATCATACTCTCCCCCAGTTCCCTTCCACCACTTTCTTCAGGACTTTAAGTTGCACAGCAGGGCCAATTAGGAATTCAAACCAGGTAGAAAGTGAATGTACAGTAGCAATGAGAGGCAGGGGCATGATTGATGATGCTTATACAAATGCTTCTGGCTTGAAAAGCGGTGTCTGGGTAGATTCCAGAAGCTGTGTCTAATTTCAAAAGTATCTTATGAAAGGAACGAAAAAAAGAGGGTTAGCAGCACATGTTGCAGAAGGCAACTTCCACAGATTATTCCACCCCGAAAAATCAACCAATTACTAAGAGCAAAGCGTGAGAGAACTAACAAGAGCTTTTTACTCATACTGATCCTCTTGCACATTAACTGAAATAGGCCTCAGACTTTGTTTCTTTTTCTGTGGGATTCCCAGCAGTTAGAGTTGCATTGGTCTAAGCATGGTTTTAAACTTACACTGTTACATGTATTAGGAAAAATAGCTTAAGATTATGAAAACCTAAGTAGCTAATAATGACAGTAAAACAACCAAGCTCTGTATTTCCCATTGATTCAGATGGATCTATGCAATTTTTGAAGAAAACAAGAGGTTTTCTTATATCACCTCTGATTTTTACTGACATTTGCTACCAATGCCCATCTGTGGGTCTGTGCATTCATGTGTAGCTTCGACATAGTTACACCAAAACCCTCAGTCCCTGCCTGTCTTTTTCATCAATCAATGGCCCTTCAGTACTGTCCTGGCACATCCCCTTCTGCCGGCCATGGCAGGAAGGGAACAGAAATCCTATGAAAAAAGCCGTTGACCCAGATTTATCCTGGAAGCCGCCAGGCCCAGGAGCAACAGAAGATGAATGCTGGGTGGGTGTCGAGGAAGCGTGCGGACCTGCCAGCTCTACAGTGACACAGGCGATGAGTTAGTGGGTATCTGGATGTCTGCCAGTGGGGCTGCTGGGCTTCTGGATATCCTGGGCACATGCAGAGGGACACTGTCCTCTGTGCAGCGGGTCGGATGCGTTAGCCTTCTTCCACATGTGTGGAGGCAATTCTGAATGATCCTGTTTGGGAAGCTTTAAAACATACTTTTGGACCCAAAGGAGTCATTAGGGTTGTGTGTAAGGGCTAACAGGGATGGGAGAGCCTCAGAGGCTCTAAGGCAAGTGAACGAGCCTTGAAAGGTGGTTAGGATTGACAGGAGAGCTGGAGAGCTTCACTAATACTTGGTACTGTGGCAAGTATTTGCACTAATTTAAATGAAGTATCTAATTTAGGACTGTGGTCTCCAGTGGTCCTTGTATACTCACTGGAGAAAGGCTGGCTTTCATGTGTGACGCACAACAGAGCCTGTATTACATGGGAGATGAGCCCATTTCATCCAGCAACTGCAGAGGGAGCCATGGTAGTTTGGACTCTTCTAACTTTTCACTTGCACACCGAAGTCAGACACAGAGTTAAATGCTGTTGTCTATCCGAGAGCGAGAAGCCATAGTGTTTGTATTTAAACAGATGTCTGAATGGGATAGGACATCCCCTACCCTAGAGACAAGACCTGCAATCCTCACTGGACAATATCCTCATGGTCCACAAGAGCCACTTCCTTCTGGGTCATGTCAGCATGACTGCTGTTCCTGGCCTTGTTCTAGCTCTTGGCAGCAGTGTAAAACATGATTTCCCTTTATCCACATGTCTGAATCATACACTGGGTTCTGACTGCACCTACTGCCATCAGTCTGTGTGTGGTGCGAATGTTACATGGTTCAGAGGTGGGTGTATCATCCCTCTGAGTAACTAACGTTAACCATGGTAAGACATCCTACTTCTGTAAAAGCTTTTTGCTCCTTTGATGACTACTACTTCATTGCTTTTAAGGGGGGGGGGGGGGGCAAGTTATCTTTAGCATCATTATAGCTCTTCAAGTAGGTTTAGGGATTTCAGGGTGCTGGCTGTTCTTTTGTTTTGCAAATACTGAGTGAGCTGGAGTCAGATGGGTAATCAGGGTGCCTGGTTTAAGGCATTGTTGCATATGGCAATTCATTATAAAGCCCCAGGGAATAAGAATGAGTTTTTATTTTAAAAGCTATAATGTCTAGGACACACACAATGTTCTCTCTTAACCCAGATTTGTCACAGCCAGCTGCTATAAAATGCCATTCTGTGCTGTAAGCCATCTTCAATGTATTGTCATTATAATTGACAACAGATTTTTTTATGTTTTTTTCAAGTGACACTCAAGGAGGACTGGAGGATGACAGCATACGACTGCATAAAATTATAGTTAGGGAAACATGGGAAGAGCCAGCTCTTCCCAGAGAGTTTGTGGCTGTCAGGCAGGGTTTTATTTTGTGTGTCTGAAATGGGATTAAGCCAAAAGGCTCATGGATTTACTGCCATTTGTGCTCTGGTCCTTTCTAAAACCAAGTAAGCCAGTGTCTATTTTGAATACACTGGATTAAGATCTGACCTCACATTTTGCAGGGTTTGGGCAACAGACTGAGTCTTTGACAGGGCCTGGTGTGCACAGGAAGGTCAGGGAGGGTGGGAAGAGCTGCCCGCACCACTGTCCTGGGCTTTCCAGCCTGATTGTGAATGAGCCCCTTTGGTTTGCTGGGACACCCCTGCCTTGCGGGCTGCTGCATTGTATGTACGGGGTGGGGGCAGGGAGGGGGTGTCCTCCATATTTGTTTTTAAGGTTGAAACAATCTCTTTGTCCCATTTACATGTCAGGCAAGCAGCGCTAAACTCTTTTTTGTCTAATTACTGCCCCTCCTCCATCTAAAAGTTCTCTACTCATCCAACTGACAGGGACTCCTCTTGTTCAGTGAAGTCCCTGCTCTCATGCCACCTTACAGGCACAACCTTGAGCAGCAGCGCTACATTTTAGATCCTACATTCAAAAAGTCTTCAGCAAAGAAAAAACATTAAATGCCACTAAGTCTTGGACAGATGGAGGGTCATCAGCAAAAAACTGAAACAGAATGCTCCAGAAAGGTGATGCAATGAAGAAAGGCTCTTATACCAGCTGTAGTGGATAATATGGAGGGAATATAGAAAGGTAGTGATGAAGGAGTAAAGGCAAAGAGAATGAAAAGCAGATGAGTAGAAGGAAAACATGAAAGGAAAAATTATCTGAGTGCTGATTTTTGGAGAGCTGGCTTACTCTTGAAAGCTGCAAAGTACAAATGCTCTGCTTGAAAGTAGCCTGCACCAGCAATACAAAGCATTTTCTCTGTAATGCATGCATTTAGTGAGCACTCCAGATTATGTTGTAATGGTCTGCCATAAATCTCTTAAGCCACTGTACTGAGTGTACCCTTAACTGCAATAGTTTTATGAGGGTAGCAGGTCAGATGGACCACAGCCCTTTTGCAAATCAGGCCTCTTATTGTACTCAGCAGATGCTACTTATCCTAGGTCTTAGACATTAAATACATCTCTGTTCAGTTTTGTATAGCAAAAATGCAGAAAATCATAAAACCATAGAATGGTTTGGATTGGAAGGGACCTGAAGATCAAAGTTCCAAACCCCCTTCCAAGGACAGGGACACCTTCCACTGGGACAGGTTGCTCAAGGAACTGTCCAACCTGGCCTTGAACGCTGCTGTGGCAGCCACAGCTTCTCTGGGCAACCTGCTCAAGTGCCTCACCACCCTCATAGTAAAGAACTTCTTCCTTATATCTAATCTAAATCTACATTTTCCCAGTTTAAAGCCATTCCCCTTGTTCTGTCACTGCATGCCTTGTAAAAAGTCCCTCTCCAGATTTCTTGTAGACTCCCTTTAGCAAGTCCTCTTCGAATATAAAAATACTTGTAAATAGGCTACCTCTGAATGTTACTGTCATTTTTATATGGTCTTGTATTGCTAACCCCAGTGCAGACAGGTTCCTTGAGAACACTGTGCAAAGCAAAAAGAAAGGTGATTCTTGAAGTGCAAGAACTAGCAAGGTTTCAAGTGCAGGCTAATAAAAATAAAGTTATGATGTTGAAAGAAACCCTTCACATCCATAAACAGACAAGTGATTGATTGACCCACATAAGCATCTTTCTTCCTTTTAGGAAGATGTTACCAGATGAAGAGAGGAATAAATTATGTAGCAGAATTTAATGGTTTACAGAGAGGTCATTTCTTAATTGAAATTGTCCAGTAAGAAGGATGGCTATGAATTAAGGCATAACTGCAAAGCCACATGCCTTTTGTATGAATAAAGAAGCAGTTCACAGCTTTTCTGTCAAAATGATTACTGAATTTCTGTCAAAAAGAGTACTGAATTGAAAATTATTGGTGAAGCTGGCATTTTTTGTGAAGCGTGTCTCCTTTTACAGAAGCACTTTCCATTTCTGCTGCTAGAAGCCTAAGCAGTGCAAGGTCCCAGCCACTTCTTCCCCTTGTGGTGTCTAAGTGAATAATATCTGATTTATACTTTTGCTTACTTGATGAAAAGTCAACATTTTTTCTGCATTTCTCTCCATTGCCCTCCCCCTTCCTCTGTCTAAGAAGGGAAAAGCACAGAAATAAAGCAGCTACAGAATACAGCCTCCCAGTGCCTCTGAATGGACAATGTGCTTTAGCAGTGACTGAGGGCTCCTTTGAAACCAACAATAAAAGCGTCTTTTCTGTCTAGGAGCACAAGGCTCGCAGGGGCAAGAGACTTTAATGACACCATTATCTTTAAGGCAATTAGGACTCACTTGCAAAATCCAGCACTGGTACAGGGGCTGTTTTATGCAATGACTTAGTGAAATGTAGACTGCTGAGACTTCAGGAACATCAAAAATCGCTTTTAATCTCAAACCACCATGGGTAAAAATGTACTAACACTGGTATAACCAGAATTCATGGGCATATTTTATCTTCTAAAAACATATGCCTGGGAACAGAGGTCTCCCCTCCTCCCATCCTGTCCCCATATACATGGGCTAAGCAATGCTTATTCTTCTGCTTCTCCCCTAACACACTCACAAAAACGGGTTTGAGCCTGCCAGCTGTGTGTGTTTATTGTGCATTATATTTCAATGACATACCCTAAGCCTCTTATATTCAAACAAATGTGCACTTAACTGTTTGTGTGTTTGTGCCATTTGATAAGGTAGAAGGTCAGCCAGTTTACTGCCGGGCTCCTCTGCGAGGGCGCTGTCCAAGAATTTTAATGGAGCTTTCAAAAGCCTCCCGTTACGCAAGGTACCCTTAATGGAGAGTCCTCCTGCTTCTGAAAGTTCCTTCTTGTTGCTAGACACAATGAAAGGCAAGCCATAATCTCTGTGGAGAGTGCCCAGATTTCTTCATGTCGCAGCGTGCAGCTGGGATGCAAAGCACGGCTCCCTCCGCTCTCCTGCCACAACCAGGGGGATTCATTTCATTAGTTCAGAAAGCTATTTCAGAGGGAAGGGGAGGTTATGTAGGTCACCGATTCATCCCTGCTGCCTTGCAAAAAGATTTCATTATGAAATTTCACTTTAATTAATGCAATGCACCAGCTCTTAATAGTATTTCATCAGGACATCTGGTAAAAGCACATTAGCTGGAGTTTAATGTTAAGGCATAATTGAACAGGACTCCTATTGGAGCTTGGGTTTTGCAGTATGTTTCACTTCTGCTTCTCCTGCAAGCTGACGATTAAAGGAATTGTGAGACTCCCTCATCAGAAGTTGATGGAGCCTGATCCAAAGCCTTTTTGACTTGACAGAAAGGCTCCAGTTAACATTTACAGGCTCTGAAGTAGGTCTCGGAGGAACAAACCCGACATCAATCCTCTATTTACATACTAGGTAGTACTGGTACTGCTGGTGATGTATAATCCTGAATATAAAGTAACAACTCTGGTGTTTTATTCCATTTGTGTTTGAAAGGCCATGCTCAAATGGTCTTTATAAACCATTTTCTTTTGGCTTAACTTAGAGCTTTTTCCTGTTCTAATTTTACCTCTGTATAATTGTGTGTTTTAATACCTATTTGATTATCTGCCCAAATTAATGTCAGCACAGCAGCCTTCCAAAGAGCCGTATTAAAAATTCACATCCAAATGGGATTTTTTCAGCCTTTGTTTTATAATAATCTCCTGGAATATAAACGTGAACTCACAAAAGATTTTAGTTACACAGTAAGTACCACGGCATGATTAGTTAAGTCTAACTAACAGGTGAAAAAGTCTTCGCAAGATTAATACGTTTAGAAAAAGTTTGTGAACTGTTTGAAATCTTCTGCTTGATTTGAGGCTGCCTCCACTTCTCCTTTTCTTTTTTGGGGTAAGTGTTTGAACAGACACTAACAGTAATAATAAAAACATCAGCCACTAACACAAGAGCAGATTGTTCAGTTTCCCTTTTACACTCTTCAGCAATTTTTTCACTATTGGTTTTAGGGCAATTTTACTCCCAACTTTCATTGAGAAGGGACAAAAAGGACTAACGCGTGAGAGGTTTTTCTTCTTAATTATTCTTTGAGTTCTTTTCTGCACCAGAAGGCAAGAGAATGGGCCAGGAGGGGTCTGGAAAAGCATCGTATACCCTCACTGAAAACCTCAGTGACTTCCCAGTGGTGCCCAGCACCAGGCAGTACCTACCCTGCACACACATGAAGGGGTCCTAAGGGTGTATTGACCTCCCTGGTCATGCCATGCACCATATGGCTGGCTGTGTCCAAAGGACTCCATGCCACCCACCCTATCTGTGTTTGCTGCTGGACATTGTCACAAAGGGCAGGTAGGATCAACAGAGACCACTGGAACAAGGCCATCCCATGCAGCAGGTAAGGCTATCTCTCATCTGAGATAAAAACCAG
>JBCJKH010029547.1:0-13190 GCA_039877255.1 Loriculus beryllinus | reverse complement strand
CCATCCCTGGCAGTGTTCAAGGCCAGGTTGGACGAAGCCTTGGGTGGCATGGTTTAGTGTGAGGTGTCCCTGCCCATTGCAGGGGGGTTGGAACTAGATGATCTTAAGGTGCTTTCCAACCCTAAATATTCTATGATTCTATGATTCTTCTTAGTACCTGGTACAGTGCTGTGTTTTCGGATTTAGTCTGAGAATAATGTTGCTAGCTAAGTTAATGTTTTAGTTGTTGCTAACTAATGCTTACTCAAGTCAAGTTCTGTCTCATGCTCTGCCAGTGAGGAGGGGCACAAGAAGCAGAGACAGGACATCTGACCCAGGCTAGGCAAAGGGGTATTCCATACCACAGCATGTCATGCCCAGTATATAATAGGAATTGTCGGGAGGGGCCAATCTCTGCTTGGGTAGGGCTGGGTATTGGTCAGCAGGTGATGAGCAGTTGTACTGCGCATGACTTGCTTATTCGTTCCTCTCTCTCTTTTTCCTATTGTTAGTAATAGTATTCTTAGTTTTGCTTTATTATTATATTTTAGTATTATATTTCATTATTAAACTGTTCTTATCTCAACCCACAAATTTTTACTTTTTTCCCCCCTTGATTCTTCTCCCCAGAAGGGGAGAATGTGGGAGGTGTAAGTGAGCAGCTATGTGATATTTAGTTGCCAACTGGGCTTAAACCATGACAATCTAGTAGGTATTTATAGTTTTTATCAGGGACTGAACCTCTCAAGATTGCTGGCCTTGGACCTCTTCTTTCAGCATTTAGTATTTATCTTCAGTTGAGTCTATGCTAATTGTAGTTTCACAGCTTGAAGCAAATTGAGCACAAGTCCCAGCAGTACTAGGTGTTCAGGCATCTCACCAACTTCAGCTCGCTCTTTTTCCATGCTTCAGATCTTTGCACTCTCATTTCTGCCGCATACAGAACAAGATCTGCCACCCCTGAATGTCCTGACTGCGAACTGGTTGATTGATTCATGAATGCTTTAAGATCCTAAAATGAAAAATTTCAGGAAAAATTAGTGCTACTTCTCTAATCTTACAGCAGCAGCTATCATGTGAATTTTCCCAGGGCAATTCTTGCACACTAGAGTTAAACCAACAATAAAGTAGCAGAGTGCCACCTCTGACTACCTATTTTATGCTGGTGGTGTGACTGCTTTGCTTTTCCCATCTCCTGCTGCATCTCTTCTTCCCCAAGAAGTACCTTCTGGCAAAGGCTGCCCAAACATCCTCCATCAGGAAGCTAAACCTTCTGGCCAAAGGTTGCTCAAGCAAAGAGACTTCACAAAAAAAACATGGGAATGAAACACTGTGATCAGCTTTGTGGGAAACTCAATGCCAGAAACAGGCTTAAGCTGATGTGAAGATTTGGAGACAGGGATGATTTGGAGGGCAAGGCAAAGCAGGAAGCTCCTGGGGGAGGGGTATCGGGGAGAGAGAAAGGAAGGAAGGTAGGGGAGGGTGAGCAGCACCCTGTCCCCAGCTAACACCATTGTGCTTTGTTTGACTTCCACAGTTATGTGAGCAGAGCTGGGTGCATCAGCCTCAACTTCAAATTTGCTGCTTTTTGTCTGCTCACATCACAGTGACTGCTGTTTGAAGCATGGCTCTTATTATGGAGCTTGCAGAAAAGAAACCCCTGCCCCACAAGCATGTGCCCAGGCCTTTCAACAGGTACACAGTGCCAGGACTCCTGCTTTAAGGGGATTGCACATATTGAGATGCAAAGAGGCATGCCAAATACCGGCATTAGGCTGGTTAGGTTTGATTACTGTATTCAAAAGCAGCTGCTGTCACAGTAGCCACACGGTAACACCTTTATGTGTGGCAGTCCACGGACCAGCTTGTGACCTGTTCAGCTGGGCTGACTTCTCAGCAGAGATTGTCTTAAATACTAGACCACACAATGTCCCTTATCTAGATTTGCAGAGGATTTGGCTTTCTAAAATAGGCTCCAATTCACAAAGTTCTTTTCTTTTCCTCTTGCTTCTGCTCTTATTGAGCAAATCCAGGATTTTGCCTGAGTCCCTCTCCTCTTTGGCTCCTGGACCTGACCACATACCCAGTCTGAGCTCTAGACTATGTTGTACTGTGAGGCAGCACCCACATGTTTCTCCTGCCTCAGAAGTCTTGGCCTGCCTGGCCTGCTGGTCACTTACATGAGACAAAAGCTGGAGGGGAACAGCAGTGATTTGCCACAGTGGTGGGAAACCTCTCCTCCCAAACCAGAGAATACCTCTATGCTCCTTGTCTCTTGCCATCATGGATCATGACATGCAGAGTCATCTCCCTGCTCTGTTATATTGCAAGCAAATCCCATATCATCCCAGAAACTGTCTGTGAGATCATCTATGAAATATTTATTCCCCTTGCATGCAAGTGAAAAGGAAGCAAAAAGCCTGTATACTATTGATGGAATCCCTGATAGATAAATATTGAATTATTTACAGCCTAATTGTGCAAGTGATACTCATGAGATCACTTAGGCTGCAAAATGCAATTAATATGTTTCACAAAATTGGTGACTTCTACTTCAGACTTTGTTCTGATGCATCGGTGAGTCCCTAAAATACAAGTAAGATCATTTTGCAGGAGAAGAACTAGAATATCCACAGACACATGAAATACTCACAGAGCTTTTTCAGAGTGATGCTATACCACAGAATGGTTTGGGCTGGAAAGGACCTTGAAGACCAAAGTTCCAATACCCCTGCCATGGGTAGGGACACCTCCCACTAGACCAGGTTGCTCAAATCCTCTTCCAACCTGGCCTTGAGCACTGCCAGGGATGGGGCAGCCACAGCTTCTCTGAACAGCCTGTTCCAGTGCCTCAGCACCCTCACAGTAAAGAATTTCTTCCTAATATCTAATGTAAATCCACCTTCTTTTCAGTTTAAAGCCATTCCTCCTTGTCCTATCACTAGCTGTCCGAAGATACACATCTGGAGCCATTTCAGATGCTCAGGTGAATCCTACCTGGCTGCTAGCTGTTGTTCCAGAAGTGCACAGATCTTCTGTAGGTCTTGTGTTACATCTGAAGCTCCCAGACAAATACCCTGGATACCCCAAGGCTTCTCAGATGGCATTAAATACATATATGCAAGACACAGAATTGAACCTATGTGACCACTGGCCCCAGCTGACCTCTCAGCACAGGAAGCAGTGACCAAGAACTACAACACTTCCTTTGCTGCAGCATCCTGCATCTCTTTGTTACTGCAGTGCCTGCTGTGTAGCTATAATGCAGTATTTCATATGTGTACTAACAGTCCTCCTTTCTGTCCAACCTACAGCAAGTGGAGTAGATTAGCCACTGAACTCACAGAAATCTGATTTCCAGACACAGAGTTTTTTTTGTCCAGTCCCAAGTACACAGGTTGACGTGGTGGTTGTCAGAGGGACTTGTCCACTTCTCTAATGCCAAACATCTCTTGAACCCTCCGTCTTATTACTAAATATATACCTGAACCCTGACACCTAAAGTAGTTCACAAGTTGCATCTCCTAAAACACTTATATTCTGTATTCCTCGTTATATTGTACTCCTGCTAGAGCTTTGGGAGTATAGCCTCCCCAAGCATTTCAGCAGCATTTAGTGACCATCCCTTGAAACCACTGGAGCTGAACAAGGCTCTGGGTAGTCTGCTTTGGTTTTAGGATGGCAACAAGCATGAAAAAAAGAAAATAAAAGGGAAAAGCCTGAGCTGGTTTTACAATGCTGTTCTCACTGGGAGGAATAACACCCATTTCCTCTCAAGACAAGACACATCATGTATGTCTAAAACCCTCAGCCTATCCCAATTTACAAATTCTAGCACAGCTGTAAAGAGCCAGCCAAAATTAAATATGACAGATTAAGGAACAAAGCAACATACTGCAATGGCCTCTTGTTAAACTGAAACATCTGATCCAAACCAAGCAACTTCAGCCCCTCCCTAAGCTCTTGTCTTGTTCACCATCTCTTGCATTTTTCTGCTGACCAGCATCATCTGAACATGGTTTACTCAGATGTACCCAGGCTCTCATTGAGCAGCTTTGCCAGTGGCCTCCACTGAAACAGCCAAGAAAGCAGGTTTGTAGGGAGCCCACCTCCTGCAGGCCTGCACAGGTGAGGTTTGTTCCTTTGGTTTTATTATTATCAGACTTTTGCTCCATTTAGAACTGGCAGGCAGAGAGCGACAATTAAAGCCTCTGCTTATGACAGAGGAAAATGTATTTATTTCAGCCAGGTACTTTTCCTTCCCACCCCCTTTTCCCTAAATGTGAGACAAAGGTAGACAGACAGATTACTTTACTTGCACAATACACACCATACATCTCAAAAGCTGATAAGAAAACAAGCCAGTGTCTGTTATAGGCAAAAGTACCTGAGGGAGGAAACAGCAACATGATTTACCTGAAGACACTGGTACAGCTGGAAGGAGATCCCAGATTGGGAAGGTGGTTACACCTTTACAAAGCCAAAACTTGCGTAGCTTAATTTATTTTTTTTTTTGTCATTCTACAAATATTATTCATAGTTTAAAATTAAAAAAGGAGGCCATTTGATTATCAAATACAAGAAAATCTGTCAGGTTTTACCCCTCTTTTCATTTCGTTTGAAAGTGTGTATTGAAAGCAAGGTGAGGGTATGGCCAGCTCTACCTTCTAAACTCCTGTTTAGTAGAAGAGGAACATGATTGCTCTGAGACAAGCAAATGCAGAGTTACCCAGGGGCTGAAGATATTAGGTCACTTGGACTATCAGCTCTTTGGAAAATGAGTGCCAAGGGCTGCCTTACAGGATCCTTCACCAAACTGTCTCTGGTCACACCAAGCAAGTCCCTATCCACTGGATGCTCCACAGAAGAAAATAAGCTATCCACCAGCATAGTTGGTGCTTTCTGTAGTGTAAGTATCACCAACTGGTGGGTGTCTCACAACCCAGGTCTAGGTGCTGTATACAGCAGGGAAGGTGCTCTCAGTTTCCTAACAGCCCTGAATATGAATGGGTGAGTTAGATGGCAGTAGGCTTTGTACACCTGGCTATTTTGAGCACCCTAGACTTGTTAGAGGTGCGAATCCCTGATGGAAAACACTCTCTGCTATAAACACATTGATGAATATAGAAGAAAATGGGCGAACTTTCCCCATTTGCCTTTATCCTTTTTGGTTGCTGGTCTGCTCCTTTCTCCTCCTCCCCGTTATTCTGCAATAGCTGTTAGTTGCTGATGAAGCTGAAGAAACAATTAAGATACTTCAGAAAATGCAGATAATTTCTCACATGCCATGCTGAGTGCCCAGCAGATGTGACTCAAGATACACACATTCTGTTTTCGGGCAAGTATTCCCAAGGGTTTAGATTAAAATAATATGGATGAGGGGTTTCAGTAGAAATCAGGTTATTTTTAAGTGGAAGGTCTCTAGGGGGGGGTATTAACATGCCATCATCTTGTGTGGCAGATCCCATACAATTTTTGTAATTAAAGAAATTAAGCCAGTAATCAGGCTAGACAGGGATTTAGGTAGAAAAGTGGTAATGGGGGTAACAGCAAATTGGGTTGGTTGCAAATATCAGATACCTTCTGATTTACTATATGGTTTCAAGGCAGAGCAAATAAGATGCCTACAGGGAGCTCTTTACCCCCACAAGACTGTAGCAAGTCTCAAGAGCCAGGTTTTGACCCTAATGGTTTTCACCATCACAGTTCAGCCAACAAGGAAATGATATACTGGGAGAAATGCTGTGATGCTCTTCAGCCAGATCTCAGTGTTGCAACTTTACTGAAGCATTTGGCCCACATCCAATGCAAGAGTCCATGGAAGATGTTTCTTTCCACTGTCCCCCGTCCTTAATCTATCCCTAGCATCTGTCATCACACAAAAGGGGACGGAGGCAGTGGAGCCAGCATTACAGTAAGCAGCTTGCTGAGCCAGCCGCAGACATTTGCCATCTTCTGGCCATGATGAAGACTGGACAATTAGGAAAATGTTTTCATTAGCCTCACTCACCTGAAAAATAATCAGCAGCCAACTCCCATTTCCAAAGGCAGCCTGGCAAAGAGTCAAGAAATGAAAACAGGTGGTGAACAGGTTGCAAAAACAAACAATAAATAACTAAGTCTGTGATGATCCACCATCTTGAACAGATCTTCAGTTTCCAGCACCAGGGTTTTCTCACTCAGACACATAAATCTCAGGCACTCATATTTTGCCGATATTTTAAGTCATGCTCATAAAGCATATCTGAACAAGATTTAAACTGACAAAAAGCAAGTTGTTACTTTTAAAGGAGCTTGGTGACCCTGTGAATGGAGCCGATGGCTTCAGTCCAGCAGATGACAATCCATTAAATTAGAGAAAAATTTGCCACCACAATTCTTAGTGCCAGGAAAGGTGTGAAAGACAATGTGTCCCTTCCAGGATGTGCACAACCATATTTCTGATGTCACAGATGGTAGCCTGAATGGCTGCAGGTTTTTTGCCTTGCCTTTTCATAGACCATAAAGATACTTAACCTTCGCTGTTTTCAGGGAGACATTTTAGATATAGCAAGCTTATGAAGAGACACATCCCACTTGAATAATTTTCAAAACACCTCTTCCTTTTAAGTCACCAACTCTCAGCGAGAGGGAGAAGAAGAAATAAAGAAACATTGAGCCAAAGCCCATAAACAGATATCTCTGTGTGTGCAAGATGAGCCCAGGAAAAGCGAAACAATTCATCTACCCAAGAGTGGCTTTACAGGGAAAGGTTAAGCAATAATAAAGAGGGATTTAGATCGCACCACTTTACACACATTTATGAGGGAGAAATTCAACACCCAGATAACAAATTCAGTTCAGGCTTTGCTTCCTCTCTCCCTCCCTCCTCAACCTCCCTTAGAGATGACATACCCTTCCATTTGTAAATTACTTTAATTTAAATACTTCCAGGTTAGCAAAATGTCTTAACTTTGACATGCCCCAAATTACAAAACAGAAACAAAATCTCTTGACAAAGGGTAAGAAAAAAAATATAATCCAAGCCCAAACCTCCTTTCGTAAGCTGGAGTTTATGGTTTGTGAGCTGGCTGTCCTCCAGAGTCTGACACAATGTCTGGAGCACACAGAGCAGCTGGAATTAATTTTCTTCCTCCAAATCTACGCACTTTCATATGAAGTCGTGTTTTGGCACTGCTGTCTAAAAGAGAGTTCAGTGCAAAAAATCTAACCCCGGCTGTGTTTCTTTGCAACCAACACTCGCTGAGCAAACAGCAAAAAAGGAGAAGAGGACGAAAAAAAATTAGAGAAAGAAAAGCCCTTTCCCTTCCCCCACACATACACAGACGACTGTACCAAACAGGGGGGCTATTCATGGCTGTTCAGAAATGGGTCACAAGGAGAAATGTTTGCAGATAAAACCAACACTTCTTTTTCTTCTTCCTTTTTTTTTTTTCCTTTTTTTTTTTTTTTTTTAAATAAACAACATGGAGGCCCCTGGAAGGCGCTGGGGATGTTCGAGAGTCAAGGTCCTGCTGATCCCTTCGCCTCCCATTTGCACGGCTCCCACGCCAGCCCCGATGCGCAGTCCCCCTCCACGGGGGCCCAGATCCCATCGAGCCACCTCCTCCAAGTCCAAGCCACTGTGGGGAGCCTGCGGGGGGCCATGTGGGCATCACACTGCTGCTCCTCGCCTGGGTTGGTGGTGGGGCTGGGGGAAGGCGGGGGGCGTCCAAGGCACTTCCAGGCGGTCCGTCACAAAACCACGCACTGGAGTCTGTGGGAGCCCGTGGCTCTGTCCCCTCGCCATTTGGTCTTTTTCTTCTTCTTCTGGCTTTTCTCTGGGATCTGTTGCCTGTTTTGGGAGACAGACAGGAAAATAAGCAGATGAGACACAAGGCTGTCTCAGACATCAGCATCCTGAGCCCTGGGCAGCCAGCAGAATGGCATCTTGGTGTGCATATGTGTATCTCCATATACCCTTCCACCACCATGTGGATTTTCATGCTACACAGGGAACAACTGCCTGCATTTTTAAGGAAAGAGGAAAGAAGCTATAAGGAAACATTAAGGCTAATGGCAGGGATTATGTCCTGCCATGACACTATCCCTCCAATTGCCCTGGGTAAACTGCTGTCTCCTCGCCTGCCAGGCGGCTGCTCTGGGAAACAGAGCAACATCATCCATCACACTGCTGCTCATTAGGGAAGAAGATGAAAAAGATACAGAGTGCACAGAGAAATAAACCCTCTTGGAAAGATTTGCTTTCAGCCGGCATTGCCCTTAGCCAGTTGTGCTGCTGTGGTCTTGGTTATGGAGGGGGGGCTAAAAAATAATAATGAACAAACAGAATCTGCTGCCAAAGGGACTCTGGCCTCCCATGGAAGTTGTGTAGAGCACCACAGCATGCAGGACGGGCTGAGCCCTGAAAGATGTCCCTGGCTGTCTGAAGTCACAGCCACCCAAAACAGGAGCTGAAAGCCCGGCATCTTCCATAGATTCAAACAGTGTCTAAATCACCAACTTGAGAGTTTAAATAGTTCAAACCCAGCCTCTTTGCTATGTTACATGCTGGACACTAAACTGAGTGTCTAAACCAAGTTATCCAGACCAGGATGAGACATAGCTGAAGGACAAATCATTATGGCTTTACTTGGTGTTTTTCTTACCGCCTCAGCTCTCAAATGTTTGCAACCACCTGAAAAACTCAGCTCTGATTGGTAAGATTTTTTTTTTCAGTGAGTATGAAGGCTGGAGGCATGAAAACCATAAAACTTTAAAGCTCAAATAAGCAGCCACAAGCTGTTCACAATGTTCTGGAACCATTTTAGAGATCCAGAAAACCACATCCCACGCCTGCTCAAGATCTTTGCTGTGACAGTCCCTGTGTATGCACTGCTGCAGCATAAAAGGGATATCAGGAAATTTAAAAGGTCTATTGGGTGAACTCTATCACCTTCCTCCTTTCTGGACTACTTCTAGACAAGAGTTTCCTGCACAAAGCTAAATAAACTGGGAATCAGCCAAGTGCAAGGAGCACTAACAGTGCCAACTCTGAGCGAGTGTCCTCACCTTGCAAACGCACATGGGCTCTGAGGAGCCTCTGCATTTGTAAAGCACTCCAGGAATGCCAGGGTTATTAGGGAGTTGTAAATTTACATGTTATTTGAAAAAACTCATTTAAAAAAAGAAAAGCAATCCTTGGTAGGTGATGCCATTCAATGGCTGAGGACAGTTTGCAATGTCCAAAGAACAAGTGAAGCTGTTTTGTGGCAAATGACCAACTAAATCACATAGCACCTTTCTTCTCTCTAACTTAACCAGAGTTCCAACTTTTGTGAACATCTCTGGTGCCTCTAATGCTTCTTAGGGAAGTTCTACCTGGCTGGCAATGACTTTCATGATGACTACTCAGGGAACAGGGTGCATCACCCATTTTTGAAGTTATGAAGTGCATTTTCAGTCCTTGAATTTCGTGATGTGTTATTACAAAACTCCTTCCACACTGTCTGAAGATGTGTTACGTAGAGATAGCGAACAGAGCCTCACCATCTTATTTTGGCTATGTTTTTTTCCCCACAGAGTGGAATAGAGGGTGGCAAGAGCTCACTGTAACACAAAAGTAATATCTAGCCAGCCAATGCTGAGTTACAGAACAGTTGGGAAATAGTCTGGGACATTTCCAGCTCAGCTCTGTATTCTCCAAAGACTTTCTGCCCCTGCTTTTGAGACATGTGGGAAGAGTGGGCAGTACCATCTGTTTTTGATGGAGGCTGACTTGAGTCTGTGCTAAGATATTCACAAGTACAAATACACTGTGAATAAATGCCTCATGGTCTAATTGCCGAGCGAGGCACTCTGACTGCATGGTGGGGAAGAGCATGATTTCAGCTCAGCACCCTCCCAAAACACGAAAAATGAGGGCCCAGAAAAATCTGGTGCCAGAAAAACAAATCTTCTCAGAGAGATTTGAGGCTATCAGCCGAGACGCCAAGATGTGCATACAGTCTTTTCCTGCAGGGCAGCCAGCATTCTGGAGAGTAGTCCCTCCCTGCCGGCATCCAGAGCAGGGGTTTGCCCAGAGAGCAGGCATTTGCCAAAGCAAGAAAAAGCAGCCCATGCCAAAACTGGGAACAAGTCTCTGCAGTCTGAGGAGGAAACTTGTGGCGTAGCCATTAGGTCATGCTGCTTCCCATACAAAGCTGCTTAATTTTTTCCATTTAGTGAGCAGAAAATGTTACAAGTCACCTACAGCATTAGACTATTGTGGAATTTTTTTGCCAGTCCCCTTTAACCTCTGGCAACATGAGACCCTGAGAGGAAAAAGCTATGAAAACCCAAATTACTGGCTAAGAGCTTTAAATGCCAGCCTTTTAAAGCTGATCATTATAGTAGGCTTTGCACTGTTGATTGAATAATATAGCTTCATCCTGGCCACAGCTAGTTCTCAACCTGCCTAGTACTGATGTCCTGCAAGGGTAACTAAGAGCTAGCAACATGCCTATGCAGATACAGGACAAGAAAGTTTAATAAACCCAAGAAGTCTCCCACACTCAACCAAACCACATGACCCCAGAAGTTGGCTCCTGACTCTCTGGGCCAGGACTCTTGCATGTTCCATCTGCAGGCAGTAACAGGTGAAGAGATTGCAGCTTACCTTATTACCCTCACGAGGTCGTGGAAGGCCTTGTCAACGTTTAAAGGTGGGTCCTTGGCACTAGTTTCTATATAGGGAATCTGGAGGAGAGAAGCGTATCACGAAAGAAATTAGTAACAGCATGCATATTGGTAGCAAACCAGTTTCAAGATGAAAAACGCTAAAGGCTGGGGTAATTTGGGTACCTAAGAGACCAAGCAAATACAGGTAAACAGTGTTGTCATGGCATTGCTATCAACACCTTCATGATCACAGCAAGGTCAGTGAGTGCTCAACAAAAGGTTCAGAATAAGCACCAGGCAAACCAGCTGCTATCAGAGCTCTGGGTTTATAATACTCTTAGGTTTCATGTTGTCAGATGTTCTCTCCCCCTAATCCATGCTTGCAGACATGAAAATAGCCGAAGGTTGTTGAAAGACAAGCACTTGCCAAAATTCTTGCTTGCCACATTTTATTAGGACTACTGCATGAATATTTCATGACTACAATTCCCCTTCAGTGTAAAATGATCTCCTTCAAAGTCTGACAGCCAGATGGGGCCTCCTGGAGTGCCTGTCCAGCATGCTGGCTGATTTATAAACCTGCCTCTGATAAGGTATTTTCGTACACGGCCTTTTCCAAAGCGTGCACGTACAGATGGGTGCAACATGTTATGCTGCAGTTTAGGTGACCTGGATCCTACAGAAATGAGCTTCTTTGGGGAGGGGAGGGAGTGAACCTGCCCTGCCGAACTCCCACTGTGGCTTGTTTAGAAACACTGAACAGCTTGCAGTTTAGGCATAGCAAGCTGTCAAGAGGTCTCAGGCTTGTTTGCCTTTACTTTTCCATTCACTTCCTCCTAGGGAGTTGTCTCCCTCTGGGTGTTCAAGACTGCTGGCATTTAGAGGTGATTAGTGGAGTAGGGTGTGATCTACACCCATCTAAGACCAATTTCTCAGGCTAAACTACAGCATGAATAATGCAGAGCTAATATGGTGGGCCATATTTATGTACGCTTAACAACCTTGTAACTTCATTATCTTTAACAAGCTCACCTCCTACAGACACCTGTATATACTTCCTCATGTCTGACTCCACCTTTTCACTCCAGGAGAGAGCACTTTCTTCCCTCATTTTGAATATTTCACATTTCTCACCACTTGCAGACACTTCAGACAAATGGCTTTGTGATGGCCACAGTGTGCTACAGCCCAGTGCTCAGCAGAGCTCCTAGTTTCAACAATGAACTGGCCCTGCTGAAAGGCAACTGCATACTACTGCATAGCTACTACATTGTAGTAGTCAAAAATGTAATTGCAAATGTTCGATTTTAAGAGAAATCCTTTAATTCTGCTCCAAATGAGCTGAGAATTCAATTCTGAATGCTTGTAATGGGACTTGGAACAACCAATTAAACAATCCTGCAAACTTACATTATGTTTTGTCGCCATTTCTCTTCCCTGTTCTCTTGTAATTTTCCGCAAATGCATTAGATCAACTTTGTTTGCCACCAAAATCATTGGAAAGGACTCTCTGGAAAAAATCAAAACCACCACCCAATTATTAGCAGACTACAATAAAAAATGCTGAGCGTAAGTTTCACTTTCTGATGCTGACATCATCTAACATTCTCAGCTACAGACATACCACATATGTAACAGACCAAACGAACACACTTCAGCCCCCAGACTGTGCTACACATATGTTCATATTGTAAAAATTCACTTCTCAAGTTCCATGTATGCACACATTCATCCTTATTTGCAAGCACTTCAGGAACTGTGTGTCATTGTTTTTGCAATGCCTGATAATAGCTAAGCCTGAAGATCCAATTTGATGAAGAAAGAACTACAGAATTAGTCAGGAAATTAACTGAGACATAGAGGCAGCTCTTGAACAGGATATCGGGACTCTTTTGTAACAGTTCAGGCATCTCAGTAACTACGTATCTTGGAAGCTGCTCCACACTACAAGGTAACAAGGTATATGGCGGAACTGATGTCAGTTCGTGTCCTGGTCATCCACTGAAAGCAACCATTGGAGGAGAAAAGATGTACACTGATAGCTGGAGTTTAGAGAGGCATCAAATGGGGTAGAAGAGATCCCCATCAGCTGTTACCCCAAGAAAAATTGAAAGACTGGCAGTGGTAGCTGGAAAGAGGCTGGAGGGAACCAGCTTGGTCTCACTAAGCTTCCAGGTGCTATTACCTACCATCTTCTTCTAATCCCAGAGCAAAACCACAATGAACAACCATCCTTTTCTACCATAACCATCTACCTCTGTAATAATGCTCAGTACTTAACTCTACCAGGCATATAAGTGACTGTATTCAGCTACTGCCTGAGAAGAGACCCATCTAACCACAGCTTGTCCAGTGTGAGGCTCCCTCTATGAGGGTGGGTCAGGCTCTCAGCTGGCAGAAATCCCCATAGCTCCGGTAATTAAACAGAACCAAGGCATCTCATGCCATGGGAGGTCCTGGCAGTGCAGCGCTGCCCACCCCACCTCTCACACTGGAGCCTCTCATGGCTCAAGGATTCAAGGCCAGGTTGGACAGGGCTTTGAGCAACCTGATCTAGTGGAAGGTGTCCCTGC
>JBCJKH010029546.1:2608-15306 GCA_039877255.1 Loriculus beryllinus | reverse complement strand
CGTGCTCATTAGCTCTTCAAAGTCCTGTCAGTGTCCACTGCATTTGAAACAAAGGAATGTCACATGTGACAGCATGTGTGTTTGAGTGCAGTAAGGAAAAAAGGCACTTCAGGTGGCAGCTGGCCAGGAAATTTGACATGATACTCCAATTAGCAAAAGATTACAATGACCCATCCTTAAAGTTCATAAAGCTTTTCAGGTTAACCGTATGGTTTTCATAAAAAATACTGTGATATCGTAATAAATCATATAGTACTGAGTGCTAGGAAAAAGGATAATAACATGCCTAAGCAACATGAAATAATTGATAGGCTGAAAGGTGATTCCCTAAATCACATTGTTAGTGGTTTGTTCAACCCAATTTGAGAAGTTCTGAGTGATAGAACATAAGGCAATTCCAGCAGTGGGAGCTGGGGGTGATCAGCACTCCTGAAAGCTGATCAGAACTGTAGACCTTGTTTCCTCTACAGCTTTTAGGGAGGTACCTGATTTTTATTGTATTTGCAAGGTCAGACCAGTGCTCCTTCTAGGCCTTCAGTGCACCACCTTCACCCACAAAATCCCTAGATCTACTTTTTTTTAACTTGGTCTGCTCATTTTATGCACTGTGATTTGCTCTGCGTCAGTTACTTTCCTTTTTCAATAGGGCAATTAATGTATCAGAGCTGAAATGTTGTGATGTCTGCATTAATCTGTGACAGGAGCTATTCCGTGAGAGATGCTGAAGTTACAGACTTTTACTATTGCTCTGAAGGTCTGATTTAGTGGATATTTCAGGTTTCCTAGCCATCTGAAATAAGTACAAGCAATAGGTGGATATACATAGTTAGTATAGCTGCAAACAAGTGCTGTACACGTGAGCTAAGCATGAGTAGTTGAGGACTGTAAGTTCTCACTGCACACATTAAAGAAGTCCTCAGCTTTCCTGCAGGCTCAGGATGAGTACCTTCTGTCATCTCTTATGAAGTATGTATATTCAGTATCAAAGGGAACACAGGTGATACTAGTTACCAAGTAGTAGGAATTAGACTTGAAAGAACAGGGTTTCCTTTCCCTAATAACATAAAAAAAACACCACCAAAACTGCTGTTTCAATGTTTCTGTCCTAAAGAGACTTCTTACACTCCCTTATAGATCTGTCAGTGGATAGAAGATTTACAAACTGGCACAGTAGCAACTGAGCATGGATCTGTATTTATACTGACAAAATTGTCTTAACTGGCCTGTACAAAAAGGGAATGTGGAAAAACCTTCCTATTTAAAAGGGTCAGATTTGGCCAAAAATTGGAGTATCTTCAAAAATCTTGATACTGGAAACTCAGAGTAACATTTTGGAGTGAAGTGTCATTGCATGGTGGTCACTATGTAAGCAAGGAAAGTGCTTTCTCCATAGAGAGTCATACATCTAATTAGAAGGTTGCATGTCTGGAAGCATGTTTGCAATGTGGCCATTATTGGTAATGATGCCTGACACTGTAATTGCAGTAGTTTTTCACGCGTGCTTTAAAAAGATGTTCCTGGATGTTTCAGACCAACAGGCCACTGATAATCCTCTGTCTTGCAGACTACGAAAACACCAAAAATTTGTGACGTTTGTTCTCATTTGATGTCCTGGCTGTGAACTTTTTACCAAGGCCTTGCTAACTGCTTCTGTGGAGCTATGAACCAACACATGGTTTGGATCTACACGCAGAGCAGTGAGTAGCAGCAACAACTGTAACCAGTGGACAAAGGCAGCAACTGGAGCAACACCAAGAGATTTCTGGGGTGCTTCTACTTGTGGATGACAACAGAGTAATGACTAAATGGTATGGGTAAAATAGGGTAGTGATGAACCGTAAAACTGGGTGTTGATCAGTGTGTCCCATGAGCAGAGCCGGGCTCAGAGCTGGGAAAGACTTGTTTCAAAGAGCTCAGGGAGCTCAAAGGGGCAAGAGAGGCCTGCAACCCTGTTTGAAGGTATGAAACCTGGTAGAGGCACCTCCTTGGAGCGGAGGGTCAGAAAGCATCTGCAGGGAACAAGAGGAGATCCACAGAACAATGTGGAAAGTAACCAGGAAGTAACCACAGCTGACACAAAAACTACTCTCCAGAATATAAGCAGGAGATGAAAATTACACCATAACTGGAACTAAGCAGGGCTGCAGTTTCATCACGATTTTTTTAATATAGTTGGTAATTCTATCAGTTGGCTTCTAAGCTGTGGCAGGCAAACAAGAGACTGATAGACCAAGTCTTGCAGCTGAGGATATGTGAGAAAGAAGTGTGTCATGTTTTCACCAGTTTGCTTAGTAAGAAAAAACCCACCCTGTAACAATGCACTTTTGATTGGAATGGAGTTTTGAAAAACAGCTTTTAAAGATTTAATAAAAAAAGGATGAGTGAATGCATGAATCAGTTGCAGCATGTGAAACTTTGTTCCAGATGGCGTTTAACCTTTTCTTTTGTGAAGTTTAATGTTTTCTGGTTGTTCCTGTGCTTAAAACCGACTTGAATAGGTACCAGCTTTTCTCCAAATATGCCTAATTTTCAGGCTTGTGCATGGTGAGACAGAGAGTGAGCAATCAAAAATGTATTCTGCTTGGTATGTTTTCTAACAGGAGGACACTTTAGTAATTATTTTACCTTTTTTTTTTTCCTATGGAAGGATATTAGATGAGATTGTACAGTAAATGGGGTTGCTATTCGTAGATACTCCTGTAAGCTGCCAGTCATCGCAACCGATAGTTCTGGAGAATGGGAAATTCATGAGATGGTCAAAGTAACATAAAGATGCAAAGCAATATTTTGCATTTGGTCTCTAGGTCTAAGCTGGTTCAGGTGGGGACCGTTCCAGAAAGAACTAGAAATACATGCTGTATGTGTTTTAATCATCTTCTTGAATTTTTAAACATTATGCTAGACAGGCCTATGTGCTAACATCTATCTTCGATATTTTTGGTGGCATATGGGGTAACTCTCTGAAACATCAGACCTGAGCTAACAAAAGTGGAAGTTTACATTCATTTTAAGGCCTTCTCATCCAATTCTCTTTCTGCTATATCTCTGTGGATACAATAATATTTGAAGATAAAGAATATTGAGCTCATAAGAACTCAGAAGCTTTCAAAACTTCAAACCTTGACTGGAATTTGAAGTTTCCATGTTTCATTCATTCAATGTCATGACATGACTCTACAATTCCATGACTTCTAAAACTGCTTAATTGTTTCTACACAGAGAAGTTGCTCCTGCAGGGAAATGTGTGCTTGCTTGGTTTTGGTCAGATGCAACATTTACTATGTGTTTTGTCTAGTTTTAAAGATACAGGTGACATGGAGTAAATAACTTGATTCTTTCATACCAGAGTCGTTCTTGCCCCAGTTAAATAAGAACGTTTTTGGTACAAGGTGCGATAATGCAGATAGTTGACGATGTGCAGGAAAAAAACCCCACTAAGTTTTCTGTAATCTTTTAGTCAATAAGACTTCAGTCAGAAGGGGGTTGTATAATATTAGAAATAGATTCCTCAGCAGAGTCTTTTCATGCAAAACTCTTGCAATAGCAAAATGCAAAGCTAATCAAGATGAAAGGCAACTTCTAGAGTTCAGAACCTTGTGATAAATGCCTTTTAAGTGAGCCAGGTGTAAGGTTTCTTGGTTCTGTAGCTGTTTCCACTAATTCTGAGATGTGCCCTACCAGAAACCTACAACAGTAGGTTGAATATTTTTAATGTGCTTTGATAATAATTGACTGTGGACTTCTTCAGCCCCTTTTCTCCCTCTCTTTTGCTCTTCACATGTGTTAATCTGACATGCTCAGTTGCAGTTATGAGCGCTGTCAGTATTTTATTAGCTGCAGATTTATGGTGTGGGTAGGCTGTTGTTTATTAAGGTTATTAAGCAGGTTCTGATAGCTCTGAGTGCTAGACATTGCTGGCGATTCAGTATTTTTCTTTAGAATGAAAGATGTGTATAGAAATATAAGTGGTGGATATTTTTTAATGGAGTTAGAACTAAGAAGGACCAGGTGTTGTCACTGCAGCTGTACAGACATATGGAGTAGTAACACAATGCATGGACTCCATTTTTCAGGATAGAGAGCAGTGAAAGATTACCTGTGTTTAGTTAAATCAATCACATGTTCAACCCCAAAAGGAATATTTTTCAGATAACCTGACAATACTATGAATAAAATAAATTAAAAAATACGGGTTTTGTCTGATCTCCACTTCCCAACTACCCAATTAAAAAATATTCACAAGCCTTAGAAAGGCAATGTAAATAAATACTTCTAATTCAAGAGCTCACAATTGTGAGTACAGTTCAGGCTGGTGAAGACAATTTATCCGCTGGGATATGGGGAAAAAAAGCCATACACCAGCTTTTTTTAGGTATTTCTGAAAGGTATGGTCTGGGATGCTCTTGTAGTGTCTTAATGGTCCCTGCTAAAATGGTCAGTGCCTGTGCCCATCATTTCCCTTAGGTGTTTCCTTCAAATAACACCTTCAGCTGAGTTGATTACAGATTCGAGACTGTAAGTTGATGAAAAATCGCCTCTTGATCCGTGCCCTCGCTTCACCCAGTGCTGTGACGGAGTGGGAGAGGGAGAACTTGGGGGCAAATCAGCATCCTGCCATTCTGTCGCGTGTGCTGCTCACAGAGCCCTGCACTGCCTCCCACCGTCACCTCTCCAAGCGCAAGGTTTCCTCCAGGCTTAAATTCCAGGAGACCCGCCAGGTGAGGCGGGCTGGCGGTGTCTGTAATTGCAGTGGGGTGAGGTGGGGATCCCAGCGTCCAGGTAAAGAGCGGATGAACTACGGGTGCACGGATAGGGAAGGACAGGGAAGGTCATGGGCTTGGGGAGCCCTGTGTGGCTGGAGCTGTGTGGGAGGTAGTGGGAGCATCTCGGGGACCCCGGGGAGAGGTCCTGGGAAGAATACCTGCTCTTACTGCACGGGATAGAGCGCAGGAGGGTGCACCGGCGTTCCCGGGTGCAGTTTGAAGTTGTTCCGGCTGCTTTCCTCTGCCGAGCAAGGGAGTGGGACTTGCTTGCACAGACAGATTATTTCGCGTGTTGGTTTCATTCCCCTTCCCTCCACTCCCACCACACACACGTACAGACCCCTTTTTGGCCACCCCCGAAGGGACAAGCTCTCCTAGGGAAGGCAGATCTCAACCTAGCCACGGCAGGGGGGGAGAAGCAGCAATAACCACTCCCAGCGGAGGAGCGGCACAGCCGGGTGAGGCAGGCGTGCGGCGTGTGAAGGGGAGAGCCCCCGACGGAGTCCCCCTCCCCAGTGGGCAGCCTGCGGGCAGCCCTGCCCTCTCCAGCAAGGCTCTCTGTCTCCGCGCCTGCTCTGGGGCAGCCCTTGGGAGGGCGCGGAGGCCGAGAAGGGGGCGCGCCGAAAAAAACCCCTTCAATTCCACACCTGCAGGAGGACAGCGGAGTAGAAAGAGGGGAAGGGAAGACGGGAGGATAACGCAACTCACATGCCAACCCAGCATCGGGCTTTTAATCCAGGAAGCGAATCCCGAGCGCTCCTGCGGAGCTCTGCCCCAGCGGCGCCGAGGGGATAAGGATGAAACACCGCCTCTGCCGCGCTGAGCCGCGGTTCAGCACCGGGGACAGCGACAGCGCCATAGGGGTCCGCGCCCGCGAAGCGTCCGCGCCCTTGGAGTGAAGCGGACCCGGCCCCGATGCGCACATGTAAGACCGCCGGGCAGCCGCGGGGTTCTGCCTCTTTCAGAGCCGGCTCTTCTATCAGGTCCTCCGAGAAGTGCCCTGGCTCTAATGCCACTCCCTAGTTATGCACGGGGAAGTTTCGTTGGGGTTAGAGGTGTCTCGGTGTGACTCGGTCTCCTACGAGCTTCGGTATGGGCTGGTGGGAGTGAAGTGCGTGGCTGCGAGTGAAATTGATTTGGCTTTCGACCCTTGGAATTTGTGCAAGCATGCTCGGTCTCAGCGTACCTTGAAGGGCTTGTTTGTTAGCAGCCACATGGTTTGGAGTCACGTTGTTGTTTTCTCTTGTATCTGGGTGAATGCTTAAAGGTTTAGGGTTTTTTTTTTGTTCCTGAAAACAGTGAAATGAGATAAAATGAGAGGTATAAATACAGGACACTGTATCATGCCTGTTGCAGCTTGCTAGGTCTAACAGTCGTCAGGAGTCCTTCTCTCCACGTTTTTTTTTATCTTGAAATAACTAGGAAGTGAGCAATGAAAAAGGTGCAGGGAGAAATGAAACCCAGCCCGAACCGAGGTTACCAGTTCTTTTCAGAGCTTTTTATTCTCTTTTCAATAGAGCTGTTTGTTGAAAATCAGCGTTACAGTGCCCCCTGCTTGCACAATTAGAAATATTTTTCATCGCTTTCATCTGTAGTAAAATTTTATGAATGAACAGGTATTCCTCTGTTGTGTTCTTGGTATAATCTGAGCCTGAGTTCTGAAATGCTTCAGCAGTGAAGATGAATTATTCCTAGTTTCCAAAACCAGATTAAAACCAAAAGACGTAAGATTCATTCTTGTGGCAATTCATTTGGTGGCCAGACATGTTAATGAATGGCCGACGGGAGAGAATGTAAAAATAGTCTTTGATATATCTGTCTCACATGTGTTTTATTACACTGTTGTAATAATCAGTCATCTCCACAATGATATAGTAAGGGGAAGCAAGGAAGGAAGGAAGGAAGGAATTAAAAAACCCCATTACTTATAGCACAAGAAGAAATTGAATACAACAACCAAGGTGATTATTTTTCAGTCTCTCCTGCTGTAAAAGTCTTGTATTGGTGCATGACATTGCTTTGGAATGGGAAATAAAATGCTGATGCTTAGTTTATAGGAAGTAGGAGGGCAAGACCACTGGGAAGCTGTGGATGGGTTTGTCTGAAAAAGGAGCTGGTAGAAAGCCAAATTCCATTTCCTTTTTTCAAACCACAAGGCAGAGCTGCCTGCTTTCTAACAGAGATCAGGGAGGACATGAAAATGTAGATGCTGGTAAAGATTTGGTGGTCTGTCCTTAGTGTTTCTAGGTTATTGGCCTCAGAACTTATGCTTTGTGACAAGAAGATGATGGGAGTGGTAGTGTGTGTCATTCATCAGCATCCTTTAATCATATGGGAGGCCTGACTTGTCTTCCTGAATGTACTTTGTGCAGCCATTTCTTAAAGGGCTTTGGAAAGTTGTGCTTTTGCTGCCTGCACCTGTACTTACACAAAGAGGGAAGCCTCTTTTCAAAGTTTCACCTTGAAATACCATTTTCCTTTACCTATGTGAGTAGTGGGAATGGTGCGGAGGGAATATTATTTCCTGGAACTGCTTTGTAGGACTACTGTGCAAGCGAATGAGCATCCGTCTGAACAGAGCTAAAAAAAATCTATTAACTGTCCCTAGATATGTATACAACTTTTCATGTAGGAGAATGCCCATGCTGCTGACAGTACTGAATTAATGAATTTAGACATCCCAAGATTAAATAAAATGACACTTAAGTATTTAAATGCATTAAAAAATAAAAGCTGCTGTTAATCAGCAAGAGATACTGCATCTGTATACATACACATTATGCAATATGTGAAAGAGTGTACTTAAAACTTTTGGTCTTAAGGATAGCATCTTGACTTCAGGTAACATTTAGGTTATTTAAGACATTAGAGAAAAAAAAGAGCCTCAGAGACTTCTGGTAATATATGTCTACTCAGTATTTGGAACAACTATTGAATGTAGGGTAGCAAGGGTGAATAGAAGAAAACGGTCCATTTGATGTATGAGAGCTGTGTCAATTCCAAAGAGGCCTCAGGGGGTCTGCAGCCTTTCTGTGCCCTGATTCTTTTTAGAAATACTGATGTAAGTAGAAAGAAAAATAATAAGTGAAGTGTCAATCTGGCAGCTTCTGAGGTTCTGCAGGAACCAAGGGTAGTGCTTTCAAAACGGCTTTCAGAAACTTAGGTTTCCTTTTCAACAAGACAGAGTCAATGTCTCATCAAAGCCTACTCTGATGGTTGCTTCACCCAGCGAGGGGCATAGCAACGGTTACATATCCTAAGTTTCTTTTGTAGTTTCAGGACAAAGGGGCCATTAAAAGGGCACAGGGAAACTCTTGCCAACCTCTCTCCACTGACTGAAAGCAGACCCAGAGTGTAGTCAGAGACCATGAGTTCCCAAAGCTGCCTTTGTAAATGCCGTGCTCAATTTTTCAACTTTAAGACAAGTAAAGGTTGCTGCAGTACCTAATACCTATTGATTTCAACACTAATTCAGACTTCAGATGTTAAAACACTCAAGCAGATACTATTCAGCCTGTCCAACACTCTTTTAAAGTTCTTGTTCAAAGCCATGTGTAAAAACTCCTATTTAGCCTCTTTAAGCACTTAGGCCTTTGAACATTTTCTTCAAGCCTTGGCTCTAGGTCTTAACCCTACTCTTGTATAGGTCCTTGTGTAAGACTAGAGAGGCAGCAGAAGGTCCTGTGTGGCATAATCTGGAGCCCTGTGGAAAGGAGGATCAAGGAGAATGAGCATTTGCTGGGCTGAGTTCCATATGAAGCATCCCAGCCTTGTCTTACACATCTGGCTTCAGAACAGTTAAGTGAGTGGGGTTGCAAGACAGGAGAGTTTCAGCTTCCACATTAGGAACAAATCTCATGTGATGCCATGTTCCCTTTTCAGATGGTGAGTGTCTTGGTGCCTAGTACTGCCAGCACAGGTTGCAAAGACCTACTCTTAGCCACTTTAATTAGAAACTGAGATGCTCAAAGAGGAACATTTATTAGGAGCTAAACCACCTTTCAGAAGCTGCTATTCTTCTCCACTCCCTACAGCAAAATGCTCCAGACGTCTTATGGCTCCCTCAGCTGCATAAAGCGGGATGCACCCTGCTGAAAGCAATACTTAGGCCCTGATATTCTTGTCTTTCTTTTCCCAGACCATTTTTTCTGCAACAACACTGCATACATTGGCATCCTTTCCTAGAAAAAGCACAACATTTAATTGCAGTGCGTGATGAGTTTGATCAGTAGCTGTCTCAAGGAAATATGCAAATTCAGTCATTTCAATGCAGAGTACCTTTAAACAAAAATGGTAGGATATATACAATCAAGTTACAATTACCTCATTTTAAGAGGGCATATTACACATGCTCATTAAATATGATTAATTCTAAACCTGCCTGCACATAACTGAAGAGCAGAGTAGAAAAAGGTGCTGAGTACAGTCGTGGCATTACAGTAGGTTTCAGTTTCCAAGATCTTCAGCTACTGCGTATATCACTCTTTGCACTACCACTTCTCTATCATGATTCAGTGCTCAGGTCAAACATAATTACAACTTTCTTTTAGCACAGGAGTTGATAGCTGATCATTTCTCGTGAAATTATTCGAAGTTAAAAGTATAATTTTTTATTCATCTCTTGTTCTCTATAAAGATAATGAAGTGTGATAGCTGCGATATTGATCTTCTCTGCCCATGAGCAAGATTCGGGGTCATAATTCATGTGAGGTGAAACCCTCTGAGTTATGGAGCTTATGTCCTTTTACCTGCAGGCAGTGGAGAGCAGCTCCGTGCTTTAGGGACATCCCTGTGGAACGTTTATTGCAAGATAAATGTTGTATAATAATATCCTTTGTGAGGGCAGGTGTGCTTTACTCTTTCCTCTTTTTCCGATGCAGTTTCTGTTGTTAGAAGCTGTGTGTGAAAGCAGTGTTCTCTCTGAACTGAAGAAAGTGAAAAAAAAGGTCTTTATTTTTTGGCATGTTATTACATATACAACAAGAAGGTGTGAATTAGCTCTAGGCCAAAATATAACCTCCTTTCTCAAGCAAAAAATTTATATCTGGGACAATGGTAATATTTTATGTAGGTTTATGTTTACTTTGGGTGTGACTATAAGGTTATTTGACCTATTTGGGTTCTTTTTTAGGGGTAAAAGAGAGAAAAGTTTTTCTAAAATAATGAAGTATCAACAATTATACTTGGACATCAGGCAAAATATCTAATAGGTTCCTCACTGCTGGAAATTATCCATCTTTCTGAGGTGCTTCCAGTAATGACCATTAAATATAACAACAAATATAAGGTTGCCAAATATCTTACTATTCATGGCTTCTGAACATCAGCAAAGCCCAGTGGAATTCCTCCAGCTTGATACAGCTATTGTAATTAACTGCCCTAAGATATTTAGATCTGTGCAATCCTGCCATACTCCTGGGTCATCATGAGGAGCTACAGAAGCTGGATTTGTTTCCACTTGTAACAACAGTTATTTAAGCCATCACCAACTCATTCTTTGGAGTTGCTGAGCATTTTAAGAGGCTTAACTTAGCATCAAGGAAATCCCAAGACTGCAAATGTGTGAAGTGCTTTTTGGTGCTATTAGTCCCCATTTAACAAAGTCACAGTTTAGAAGTGTTTATTTGTATGTAGAGTCCTTACTTGAACTCAGACTTCAGAGGAGGTTTAAAACTTAAATGGCAGACAAGCACTTTTTCATATGGTTAAATACTTCATTTTAAGCACATCTTAGTCCTCTTGGTTTCACTGGGACTGCTTCTGAGATAAAAATTAATTGCTGGGGACATGAAAGTGGATGTGTAGGTGCATATATGTGAATACATGCTTGCAAAATCTGGACCCTACTGAAATCAATGAAACTTGTACTATTGAATTCTAAGGGGCCCCAATTTTATCCCTGGAGTTTTGCCGCTTTCTTGCTGTCTCCTGGTTAGTGCTAGATATATTAATGCTGTGATTTTTTTAGCTGTTATTGTTTTATCTTATGGAACACTTCGTGCAGTCTTGGGAATTAATTGATTTAACTATTTCTCCTTCATTATTCTCTGAATTTCTTCAACTTTCAGCTACACCGGAAGGGGTTGGTTTTGAGATCCATAGAACACTTTATCTCTCAGTGGAGCATGGGATAATATGTTCAGTTTCTTCCAGCTTTTATTAAGCTGTTATACTGATGCACCAAAGCTTTGGGGAAGAAGTTCATAATAATGAACCTTTCTTTCAACCTTGGATGGTCACAGAATTTCTCTCTTAGGATTTTTTTACATTTTCATGTAGCTGCTTAAAAAATGCTGTAACATAATTTGAAATTCTTCAGTATTTGCTTTCTGCTCTAGATTTGTAAAAAAAGTGCTGAATTAAAATAATAGATGTGTGAATACATGTTAGTTCCATCAGAACAGCTACCTTAAGATTTTGTGTGTCCTGGCACTTTTTAGGTATTCTGGGTTTCTGATACCATTTGTTTTCCTGGGGTTTTGCTTGATTCCATTACTGTTTTCTTATATACTATTGAAGGCAATGTGTCTACTCCATCAGCACCTTTCCCTCTCGTCATTCACAACAGTGCTTTCAAATTCTAGTAGTATTTTCTCAGAGCAACATGAGCTTTTCATTGACTGAAGGTCAAAACTGGCTTGGAGAACAGATGGAGCATGGAAAGATGAACCTTTGCCACCCCACTGAGCATTAACACCTGCTTGCTACACCTGCTCATTGCAGCTTAGAGGCTCCTGAGAATGTTACCCAAGTGATTCAGGACTTGCTGTTGAACTGAGTGCAAATGGGGTTTGTGAAAGAGGTGTTATTTTTACCTGTTTACTCAGACTGCCCATTCTGTGGGCTTAGGATGGTGATTAGGCTCTAAAAGAAGGACTAGGATTTTGTTGAGGTTACTGCAATAAGACTTTGAAAAGAGCAACATCAAAATGGCACTGAACGCAAAGTGCGAATGTTTTAAAAACAAAGATAGGTTTAGGATTTTGGTTAGTTTCATAAACTCCTCCTCAAGCCTGGTTGTATACAGCATAGTTTTCTCTGGGGATTCCAGAGAAGGCAGAATAAGATCAGTTTGTCTCTAACTCCAAGTGAAGACATTTCGGTCACTTCTTCAGTGGGAAAAATGCCTTCTGAGACCATAAACATGTGTTCCTGTCTTTCTGCAGTTACTCTCTGGAAGATGCCTACTGGGGAATGATGTGACACTAAATCAGGAGTTATTCCTGTGCTTTTCAAGACTGGCCCCTGGATTTGGATACTTGTATTTAGAATAACTGCCAACTGTATTTCAGTGAGAAAATTAGTCATTCATTAAACTGCTCTAGATAAGGAAACAGAAAAAATGTTATTATGCAGCATGAAAAAAAGCAGTGAATGAATAGGTGGCTTGCTTGCACCAGCTGAATCTCAGCAGAATATGTGATATATTTATCCTTGTTGCTGTGCATTTAAAATTAGAAGCACACTTTTTAAGTTTATGGAACATCGTTTATTGACCTGATCCAAGGTCTGTTGACAGGGGGAGTCCTGATAATTTTCTTTAGGGCTCATGCCCTCCAGGATGGAATTCAAGAAGAGTAAATGACAAAATATCATGTTGTAGATATCATTCCTAATTACTGTATAATAAAGTTCTAAACAATAAAAATGGAAAACAATGTGTTCATACTTTTGGAGAGAGCTTTTTCTGAAGTTAAGAATGTACTGTGTATCCTTGTTGAAATTTGGAAGAGTGTACAAGTCAGAACTTGTCTGTTGTTCAGAAAACTAACCTTTATTCCTATATATAATAGGAATAAAATTCCTATTATAAATTAAATATATACATATTTATTATTTATATATATATTATATATTATTATATATTATTTATATAATATATATTGTATTATATATTATTTATATATATTTATATATATTATATATTTATTATCT
>JBCJKH010029545.1:0-29466 GCA_039877255.1 Loriculus beryllinus | reverse complement strand
AAGGCCAGGTTGGACACAGGGGCTTGGAGCAAGCTGCTCCAGTGGAAGGGGTCCCTGCCCATGGCAGGGGCTTGGAACTGGATGAGCTGCAAGGTCCTTCCAACCCAAACCAGTCTGAGATTCTGTAAGCTGGGGTGGACAGAGCGTATTCCCCCACCAAAAGGTCTTTACTGAAGCGCTTGCTTAATTGTCCATGGTTCTCCCACCATCACTCACATCAGTGATTAGAAGTTTGTATTAACTGGCATAAAGTACATGAGGTTAAAATTCCCTGGGTCAGGACTGTTCCGTCCATGACACAACTAAAGTTTTACCAGTAAGATTTCCTCAGGAAAGCTGGATACTGAGTCCACTTCCACTCCTCTGCATCCCTGAGAACAACCCCAGATTTATTGTCTGAGGAGACTCTCCAGTATTCCCTCTTGGCTAAGGACCTCCTTGTTCAGTGTATCAGCTTTGGCAAATCCTATTTTGAATCACGTTATCTGCTTCCAGGCGCTGGAGATGGAGCCTGTGGGGTGATGGCTTGCACCTGGGGCTGTTGGTGCACACCTCACCCACATAACCGCATCGCACTTGTTTGCCAACAGGATGGGAACATGTGAACTGGGCATTTTGGAAGAGGAGAAAACCTCCTATCAACTTAATGCGTGCTTAAAAACCTTCTCCTATTTTTCTCTGGCAACAGAAAATGTTGTCAAACAGTACAAGAGCTCTTTCCCAAGTGCAGCCCATAGCGCAAACTGTGTTTTAGATTGCACCACGAGGTGCAACGTTTCCTGTGCAGACTGTGTCGCAGGTGTATGTGCAACAAGAAAGGAGTTGCATCATTCCTCCAGCTCCGCTTGTGCCCTGGCTTCATTTCAGAGCCGGTTTTCCTTGTGAAGGCGGGGTAGTTTGGGCACGGTGGTAACTGCAGAGCGTTACCTGTCCCACCAAAGCTACTCATGGTTGGCACGTGGTGCTTCAAGTCCAGGTAGTAGAAAAAACACATCCCTACTGTTTTTGTGTTAAGTGTAACGGTCAACTATTACAATAAACAGCACTGCCAGGGGAGCAGGAACTTTATAAGCAGCTAATAAATTATGGAGTGGAGATTAATCGGGCTTTTTCAGTTGTTACTCAGCTGAATTTGACTGGGTGTGCTGTGGCCATGTCTAAAGATTATACAGCAAGACAGGAAATGAGCTTGCTACCACCATTACATTTGTTTGGCCAGTTCAGAAAAACTGAAAACATCATTCTTAGAAATAGAAACTCCATTCTTTGTATAGAAATCATACAATTCTATGTCATTAAAAACGTCATTTCTGATGGCTTCATATAAAGAATAGTCCTCTTAGCTTTACATGCCTCAATGGCAACTTTTGAGTGCAAACAAAGGACTCACGGTGCCGGTACTGAGCTTTATTCCCCCCACTATGTTTGGTATCAAATTTCTAGGAATGCAGTTTATTTACAATGAACACTGAGATCATAACCCAGGATGAAACTAATAATTTCATTACACTGCTTATTAGACTTGCAGACATTAGCACAACCAAGGCACTGATTTCGGATCAAGACTTAAGTGTTCTCTAACCCTTATAGCTGCAGTAGGGTATTTTATATATACATAAAATTACAGCAGATGCAATAGGAATACACAAAGAAGCTTGTTCCAGTCTTCCAAACCAAACAAATACAGTATGCAAAATGGTTTGTGTGTGATGTAGGGACATATCTATCACACAGCAACTCACCTGGAAGTCTCTGACACCATTACCACCTCTGTAATGTTACTACAGGATAGAGGAAAACTGTTGGAAGCTTGAAGGTACATATTTACTATCTCACAACTGTGTTTATCCACAGGTATTTTCTACCCGGGAAGCCTGTTTTATTCCGAGCCCTTCCTAAGAAGGCATTCTTTCCAGTTAATAGTTTTGTAGCAACAAAAAGCACCAGGAGACAGTATGTACATGGGCATCGTAAAGAGCTTTTTGTGCGGCTCAAGAGAACACCAAACATTTCCCACATCACCAGCGCAGTGCTGAATTCAAACATCAAACCCCCCTCTAGGCCCCTTTTGTCTTAGTTGTTTATATGCTGCACTCAGAAAACCAGACCTACCTTTGCAGTTCTGTCGATTCTCACATGTTTATCCATTGCTGTCATTCCCATCACTTGGAGCACTGCAGATAACCACGGCAAGAGGGAGAGACTCTGCCTTTGCCCAGTCTCTGTGTGTTAGGAGCTACATCTCAAGAAAAGCACATCTGCATTTAGGAACTCGTAGAAAAGATCCTTACGAAAGGCAATTTCTGTGACAACAGCCAAAATTACAAGGGGCAGAGCACAAACCAGAAAAGCCCCGTTAGCATCTGCAAGTGAGCAGAAGAGCCTGTCTGCAAGTGGAATTTTCCTTGGTCTCACTGTCACCAACTTGTCGCAATCAACCGCAGTCAGAAGTCTCACCCTCTGGGTTTGCTGCATGTTCCTGTATTTCCTCTTTTAGAAATGCAATGAACACAAGAATAACACGTACCACAAGGGCTGCACAGTGCTCGATGGAAATAGGACTGTTACAGCGGTATCAGTTCAGGAGTGTGCAATCAGCAGTTTTTATGCCTTTCAAAGACACTGATAAGGGTTTGTTTATAAAGGGGTTTTGGGAAAACCTTACATGTTGCCATCCACTCCTAGGGTGAATGCTGTGAAAGACTCCCCCACAGCTGCACCCAGGCTCAAACACTTACAAGGGAATGCATTTGGCTCCTGGCTTGCAACACCCACTCAGTGAGTAGACCAGTTGTGCTGCACCAAGTTTGAAGGGTCCCTTACAGTCAGCCAAAGAACTTCCTAACCTGAGCTACAACCATTTTAACTACTTTTCCTTTACTGCACTTCACATTTTCCTGGGGTTCAGACTCATTGGCAGCTCTCATGGAAAGCCAGGCTGCGTACCCAGGAAACGAGAAATATTCATCCCAGCCCAGAACCCCCTCTTCAGTATAAAGTTTGCAATCTGTTTAAAAGGGTGGCAAAGTAGCCTGTTTCCAGAAGGAGCCTTATAGGAAAGACTTTCCCTGGAGCTGGGTGCCAATCAGTGCCAAGTCAGTACGCTGAGGAATGCTGAAGGCTGAGAGATACAAATCCATAGCTACGGTTGTTTCCAAAGCTGCTTTCACATCGGCATGGCTCTCTGACCGAACGCGTTAGCTGTGGTATCATCTCACCACGCTTCCATGACAGCTTCTTCGGGAGAAGCAAGAGTAGGTTACACACCAGACAGACACAACAGACCTTTAGACAGGTGATGGAGGCTTTCTTGAGGAGCTGGTAAATCCTGAGTATGACAGTGCTGCTCTGGGATGCAGCTACTGAGAGGCATACACTGCAAAACTCATGAAGGGCAAGTGGCTGCACTGGAGCTTCAACTGATGAATCCAGCTTCTGTGTGTGAAGCTTCTCTGACAGCAGCAGTAAGTAGGATCACATAAGGAACACTGATTGAGATACTGGCAGACTTGCACAGCAGAAGGATGTATTCCCTCCAAGCAAATGCAGATCAAACAGGGTGACTACATCATGCGTGCACAACCTTGCTCTCCACAAGGCAGCTACAGCTCCTCTTCACTTACACCATTGCTTGCACTCAGTGCTGTATAGCAGCCTTGCCCCCCTCACCCCCCCAGCCACCTTCAGATCACCACTAGGATGCTGTAGCTCTAAATCATTTCACTTCAGGACTGCATTATTTACCCAAAGAGGATGAGTTTAAGTTTCTTTCAGCTCTTACTTCTTAAACAGAAACCCCAAACTTCTGGCCTCAAGCAAGATGATTGAAAGTAAGAAAGAACATGATATGAGAAGTAAGAAAGGTGCCAATGGCAGGGTGTTCTTGTGTTGAATGAAGGGAACTACTTCTATGTTTTACAACTACATTTCTACAACTACAATTTTAAAGTGTTTCTAAAATATAAAGAGTCCAAACACCAGTAACAAATGTGTTACTTAGGGCTTCTTTAATGGAACTGACACAAATGCAGCACTCCCCTCAACACTGCCAGTGCTATCAGCTTAGCAGGCAGGCTGCAAGAGGGTGGCTGCCACTGAGTGAGCACAGAGGCACCCTCCTTGTTTCTCCATGAAAAGAGCCACCAAAACTGCTACCTCATGATAGCACTGCTGAGCCTAAGGAACGTTTCCAGAGCAGCAGCTTTTAAGAGAAAAAACTGCATTTTCTCTTTCAAAAAACAATCCCATACACTGCAAATGTACAGTTGAGTCTGGTTCAGATGTAACACAACAAATGAATTCATCAAGCTTTAACATGTCCCCAAAGACACAGCTTTCCACTATTAATTTTCTTCATCATATAGAAAATTAATACATTTTCTTCGTATGTTAAGTAACTTTTTAAAAGGTAATTTTCATCTAAATACAGACAAAACTTGTACCCTCGTCAGCCCCTGATGAGCATCAGTGGGAATGGGGAGTTAATCCAGCAGTAAGAGTAATCTTACATCTAAAAATCCTCAAGAAAGCAAGTGCTGAGAGCTTTTGACTAGAGGAAGCCTCTCAAAGACAAAGCCTGAGAGCACTGTGCAAAGATGCCTTAATCAATACATTTAAGCCTTGCACAGGCAACTCTCTGTAAAATAAGCAGTGAATTTTCAAACTTACAGAAGGTTTAAGCACAGCTCCTTAATGATCTGTACTCCTGCTGAATGGGACAAGTTCTGGGAAACTTGGACTACAGTGATAACAAGAAGAAATATTGAGTCTGGGTTTCTGAATAATGAAGAAAAAATGTAATTCAAATGCTGTGTAACAGAATGAAAACTGCTCAATAAAATGAAGCAAAATGACACTTCTGAGCTACACATACAAAAATTAATATGCACAACAGCTTCTTGGATAGGATACTAAAGGTCTTGATGGCAAAAAATATTCTCATTTGCACACGCCACAGCACATTTTACATTTGTAATATGGATATTTCTTGGAAATACCATGAATTCATTTTGAGAGCCCACTTGTCAAGATAAATTGAAAACAAGACCTGATTTTAAGTCTGAGCTTTAATACCAGAACTAGAATACCATTTCTGGAACTCATCTAAAGAGTTTAACATCATTTTTCAAGTTCATATGGCACAAAACTGGCTCAGAACTGAAGGGACACTTGGAAAATAATTGAAAAGAAAAAAAAATATACCAAAACCCCCCTCAGACAAAAAAATACAAAACAGCTTTACAAACAATGATCAGAACTGAAGGCAGCTTAAGGCTTCATTAAAGTATTTCCCAATTTCTGCTGTTACTTGTGTAATCCATTCTTTAAACAGACTTCAGTGGGATTGCACAGATACAGTGCAGAGCAAAACTGGCTCACACTGCCCAGTTTGAGCAAGATACAGTCACATTATTGTTCTGTGGGATTTAGAAAGACAGGAAAACAAGTTTAATCCTTTCTGCAAGGATCATTTTATTCTTTGCCCCCCCTCCTTCCCCTCTCCACTCCTTGAGTACAATTGGAGATGACTGACAAAAATCGATGCCACACACACTAATAAAAAAAATTAGCATGGGGCAAAACACAGTCTCAGTATTTTGATATAGGTTCTGCCACACTTGACAGAATGAAAACCAGACACAGCACAGCTTTCTTGTAGGCATCTGTCGGCAGTACAATCAATTCAAGACGGCAGAATCAATCTGGAGTATCACTGTTTTATAAAGAAGTTTTTAGTCTGTCGTCGACCTTCTGTACCAGAATCTAGCCCTGTAGTCATCACTGCAGGTCATGAAGCCAGGATTGGTAGGAGAATGGACAATGCAACGGACAATGCTGTTGTGCCCCAGAGAAAGAAGATTTCTCCTTTCAGCAGTTCTTGAGTCCCAGCAGCAGAGACTTATGGTCCTTTCATCCGGAAGCAGCACGTAATCTTCTGTGTGGTTGAAGACAGCTTGCGTCCTGTGTACTTGTCGGCCACTCAAACCAGCTCCTAAACACACGCAGCAAAATATTAACACAGATAAGATTAGTTTTTGGAAGTTTCCAAAGACCTAAGAACAAGCCTCACATAAACATCAATTTCTGCATTCTATAAAGGAGCCTTATTTTCTCAGTCTACTGCTTCCACATACAACAGGTGAGTCAATAATGAACAGTTAATATACACAGTACATTCTAGAACTTCTTAAAGGGCAGAATGATTAACTGCTCCAGCTGTGTCAGTCAAGTCCAGCCACTTGCTATTGAGTGCAGTCACTTAACTTTAAAGCATTTTTGCCTTATGTATTTTGTATGAGGCTTACAGCTGTAACTAAGGCAAAATACCACAGTCAAATACATAAATTCTCATTACTGGAGATAACTTTCGATTTTAATGTATATATCATATGGCACTGTATGACCTAACTTGGCCGTACTTCTCCCCCAAACCGTTCAAATAAAACGTGTAGTTTCCTATATAGGCATTTACTCCACAATGCACACACCTGCATCCTATCTAGTATGTTGCCCAAGTTTATCAAGGAGGTGCTGCACTCTGCTGGTTGAGAACAGACAGAGCTAGCATATAGAAAGGGACCATACACATCTTAAAAGCTGGTATAAAACGTTTTCAACATCCTCTCGTCTTTTATGCTATGACTTCTAACGTTTAAGCACATTAGTGCTTGACTCAAAAGCTCCCCTGTCACTTAGCTGCTATTGTATGCAAAGCTTCTGCATCCTTCACCATTTAAGTCCTGCAGAGATCAAAGCATGGTATTGCCAGAGTGCTCTGGGTACGACCACCTTGCATACAATTGAAAGGGAACCAACCAGCTGTAGCTATTTTAGATTATTGTCAGGGCTTACTAGAGCCATCTTTTGCACAAGAGTCTAATGTTAAATTGCCACAAAGTAGGTTCAATTACCCCTGTCTGAGTGCGTACTCTGAGGGAACGTGGCCTGCTCTAGCCAGAAATGATTAGGTGTTGGTTTTGACCCTTCCAGTTTAAACTGTGCCTCTACTCTAGCTGGAAAAGTGATGATGTAGTTTTGTTTTAATAATCACTGTTTCTAAACTCTCCTCACAAGTGGTCCTCAGGGCAGCGCTCCTTCTTACTTCCTCTTAATTTAGTCACAACTCCCTCCAAAGCAATGGAGTTAACAGTGTCAGAAAAGTCTCCAAAATGCACTCGAACTAAATGTGCTTACATTGACTGACATACAGGAATCAGTTTCTCTTCTGGAATTAGTCTACTTAAATGTTTTCAAAAGTTTGGGGCAATTTAACCTCAAAGCAGTAGTCTCCCAGTGCCTGTAAGAACTCATGTTCTTCTGACATTATTACCACCCCTGCTGTGGGTCAGTACCTGAAAGAGAAGGTACTTGGAAGGTCACCTGCCACATACCTGTATACTTGACCAGTGTTCGACCAGTGGATATCTCCCATAGTTTAGCTACAGAGTCTTTTCCACTTGACAAGATATACTTTGAGTTTTTGGAAAAAATTGCAGAACAGACTTCAGCTCCATCATGTGCCTTCTCAAAAGTAGTGATGCAGCGATTTGAAACACCATCCCACAGTTTGATGCATCCATCCTTACTTCCCGTCACATACATGTTTGCACTTGTGTTGTAGTTTACTGAACATATGGCATCAGTGTGCTGATCTTGAGGATTGCAAGACACAAAACACTGGAAAGTATTGATATCGTACAGTCGTAAAGTAGGGTGCTGGGTACCAACAAGTATGAAATCTCCAGAAGGGTGAAAAGAAATTGAGCGCAACATCTCTGCCTCCTGTTTGATCAAAAATACATAATTGGTGTAAGAAAAAAGTCTGAAATGGAAGTGTCAATTCTGGTGGCACTGAAGTGCTAAAAACCTGGTTAAATTATCAGTTAGCACAATGTGTTCTGCTTTTTTCAAAACAGAAAATGCTTCCCATAGGATTAAAATGACAGGCTGCCTTAGTTTTTGTCCTGAAGCAGCTTGCAATGCCTGCTCAGTTTTGGGATATTGCACAAGAGTGACAGGAGGTTCTGTCAGCCAGTCACAAACCCCAAAGCTCACCACCATATAATCCCAAACTCCTCCAAAAGAAAGATAATATAACTGACATCAGAGTTACCCAGATCAGATTTGATTTAAATTAACGAAAAGCAGACAGGCACTAGATCTAAGGAACGTAGGTATCCATTATGCATGAACTCTTAACATGTAATTACCATAATGCCTCCACATTTTGTATGTGCATACTCCTACAAACCTAAGCACTTATAAACCCAGACACAATTCAGGCTATGATACCTCAAGTACATATACATTCAAGCTTTGGTTGCTCTGAACTGGTATCGTATCTAACCTGTATGTATTTGAAGGCTCTTTTGGCAGAAGGTTTTGAATAATCAAATAATTTAAGTGTGTAGTCCCTTGAACCAGATGCTAGGATCTGTTCTGTTGGATGAAAAGCTAAGCACGTAACTTCATCCACATGATCATACAGAGTTCGAATAACAGGATGATTTTCCATGTTTTGCTGTGCTGTCTCATTCATCATGACCTACAAAGAACATTCAACAAGTCAGGGTTAGAAAGCAGACATGCTTTTTAACAGAAAAAGTAGGTTTCATGCTTGCCAGAGCAGCTAAACAACTACATTTCCCACACATGCCTAGGCACATATCACCATTATCTCAGTTATTTGAAGGCCCATGAGATATTGTTATAAGATCCCTGTATCTTTACAAAGGTCAACTGACTTGCTCAAGGTCACGCTAGTTTCAGCAGCAGAGAATGGGTGTAAGAGAACATACCACTGTCCTAAGCAGTCCAAACCAAAATACTGTATTGTTGTAAGAACTAAGGGACACTGTACCTACTGGGAAAACTGCAACTTCTACTCACAGGACACTGCTGAGAATTTTGGTGTGTGCTCTGTGCAAAACCACCCCAACTCACCCACTTCTAAACTGCTACCTGGTAACCACACTGGAGAAAAAAAAATTATGCAAATAAACATGTGAAAACAGTTCTGAAACACAGCCACTAGAGGCTGTGGAGGCCAAAGGTATAAGTGGGCTCAAAAATGAACTGTGTTCCTACAGCGTAACAATTATCAGCATCTATTAGAAGCAATTTCTGGCTCAATTCTCAAGACTGCTGCCAGAAGTTACACAGGTATTCTTGCCCTATTTCTTCTTCCTTCTCTTCAAGGGTACTTTATGAGCTGCTGTTGAAGTAGGAAATACGGCGAGACAGAATCCACTGAGACAGCCACAAGGCACAGACACGGCATGAAACAGACAGCATCTCAAGAATTCACACAGTGGTTATGATTCAAGTCATATTTTACCTCAATAGGCATTGCACTTTTGGCCAACATTCTCTCTGTATCAAGAATTTTTATTGAGGCATCAGCAGATCCTGTAGCTATTAACTGTCCATCTCTGCTATACGTAGCTACACGACACGGCCCTTTGTGAGATGTGACATAACAAGTCTCGTATTCAGAAGCCTCGGGAGACATGGTCTGTACATCTGCATCAAATTCCAAGTCAATTCCTGTGCCTGGAGCTACTGTATCTGACCGTCCAATTGCATACTGAACAGCACTGTCATCGTTCTCCATTCCTGAAAGAGAGAAGTTGATGCACTTAAACCAGGTTAACCTTCTCCTTAGATAGGCTGTGGCTGTATCTATGCTAAAGGCTTTGGTAACAGCTACAAGTCAGGTTTTGAGAGGCAGCTCCTGGTGAACCAGGCTAAGCTAGCAGAGCAGATTTAGTGACACAGCAGTACTTCTCACGAGAAGTGAGAGGTAATTTGGCTACTCTAGAGCAGAACTCAGCTCTCAAAATTAAATGTGAAAATACAGCCAGCAAATACTGTAGAATGACAGTATGACAGTAGAATGACAAATACATTGACAACCAAATCTGTGAAGCCACTGGCAGCTTTTCACAGAGGAAGAAACAAGCTCCAGAACTGTTACATGAGATTTAAAATAAAAGACTGAAGCATTTACCAATTCTTCTGTTTCACTGCACTGAAGGAAAAAAACCTCTACTCCAACAATAACTAGTGCAGCATTGCAAACGGAAATATGTACTCCTCTTCACATCCACCCTATAGATTTTTATTTCTTCCCAGGATGCATCTACAAAGACAGCTCAGCACTGGAAGTGGTAACAGTGCAGACACAAGAAGTCCCAGCTATGTGCCCAGCTTTGATCATCAATCCATCAAATGCAAGTTATTCTTGCTTTCATCTACAAATTGCAAGTCTAGCATTCTTATTTCAGAGACAGGGCTTCACATATTTATACCCTTGGAAGTCAACTAGTTCAGGCAGCAGAACCAGTTCAGTTACAACACAATGATGGTATGGCTAGACCTCTTCCAGTACCTTAAGTCAGCTTGTTTCAACAGCAGCTCTGGCGTTGTGACTACATACTGCAGCACAGATGTACTTTCAGAGAGAAAAATACACAGAGAGAGAACAGGCTGAGACCCTTTGCTGAGACCCTAGATTGTGAAGCTAATTTTCTTAGGACTGATAAACCAAGGCTAGCAAAGAGTGCCAATGGAAAGGCTTGCTCCCTTTCCAGCACTGTCAGGAAGAATCCTATAGAAACTATCTCTAAAAGTTGGCACAGAACTGTGTGGGTCTGGCACAGAACTGTTAGGTCTGTGGATGTAGTGATCCTGTTTACTGGAATGTGCCTTTAGAAGGTTGCCAGTCACCCAGGACCTTGAGCAAGTATTCTTAAGTGTTACGGACGCACAAACAAAGGGATTTTGACTATGTGATGCTTTGCTTTCAATGCATACTAAACAATGACACACAGAGCTAGAATGCCCTTCAAAAAAGCCACAGAGGCAAAAGCTTTATCTAAGTATGTGAAGTGTTATGCTATTAGTAGACATAACCATTGCATAAAAGACATATTGTCAGTAACTCTAACCTCTTAATTCACAAGGATTTAGAGATTTAGAAACTAGACTTTTATGTTAGCTTTTTATTGTAGCTTACCTAACTTAATTAGGTGCAGCAGTTGTTCAGACGGTGCACAGACTGACTGTGGTTTTATCTCATTTATCAAGCCATTGGCAATATTTATGTATCCATCATATAGTAGCTGACTAATTATCAGTTTATAAAGTTGCTGTCGGTCTTTCAAACTGACTTTTGTTCTATACATTGTGAGCAAGGAATGCCTTGGAGGGGCCTGAAATAAATAAAGAAGAAAAATTACATACAAGAGAGTCTCCCGAAAAAAGCACAACCTTCAAATAAAGCACATCCTGCCCAATTTCAGTGCAGACACCTTTATTTTAGACAAGAATCAGAGACATTAAACTGAAAAAAGGAAAAAAAGGAAAAACCTGTTGCACTTGTCTGCTGTAGAAATGAAAACCTCACCAATAAACAGAGCATGAACCGTATATTAAGGAGCAATGGAGAAGACAGAAATAATGCGGCACTAACTAGCAGAACGATTCTGTCAAGGCCTTTCACTGAGCCCCACCAGAAGGCGGCTCCGGGCACCGGGAATCGACCCAAACCATGCAGGGCAGCCCAACGCTGGCACCCTCCCGCCGCCCCGACCCGCTCCCTCACCCCGGGACACCGCATCCTCCCCACCGCCCGCAAACCCTCTCGCAGCCCCGGGCTGCACGGCCCGTAACCGGCTCCGGGGACCAATAACCGGGCAGCGAGGGGGCGTGGGGAAAAGGGGCTGAATGAGGGCGGGGAGTGCTCAGCCGGAGCTCTGCGGCCACGGTACGAGGGCTTCCAGCGCCGGGAGAGGGGCGGGCAGCTTCGGGCGGGAGCTGCCGAGGGCGAAGCCCGGCCCGGTCAACGGGGCCGAAGGCGGAGGACAGCGCGGCGCGGCCCCGGTACCTACCGACCCTTCCTTCTGCCTCCCTCGCTCTCCCCCTAAAATGGCGACCGGAGCCCTGAGCGCATCGATGGGCGGCGGCGGCAAAGGAGGAGGCGGCGGCGGCGGCCGGGACCGAAGAATGCTCCTCCGCGAAGGCTGCTGCATCGAGCGCCCGCAGATCGATTGGAGGCGACTCTTCGAAGGGAGAGAATCGCAATGTCACATGACCGCCAACACCACGCGCGGGCCCCCGCTGTCACGTGACCTGTGACGCGCCATGGGGAGCCCCCCCCCAAAGCGACGCGAAGGGGCGGGGCGGGAGCGGCCGCGCCCGGGGTCCCGAACCACGTCCGCTTCCCGTTCCCCTTCCGGGGAGGTCGGGGCCTTGGCCCGAACCGGCACAGCCGCGCTGAGGGCGGGACGCAGGCGGCAGGGCCCGGAATGCGGCTCTTAGCGGGAGGACGATTGCTGGCGGGAGGCGGGGAGCAGGGTGTTGTTGTGTCCCAGCCGAAAAGCTCCGAAACGCGGCTTCCGCTGAGACACCGCGATCCCAAACACGGGGACTGTGAAACAGCAAGTGCTGACACTGCTGCCCGGCGCTGCAGGCCGCCCCGCACCTGGGCTACGCGGCCGAAAGCACCTCCCGCTGCCGGACCGCTCAGACCCCGGCAGGCCGAGCCCGCCCCGAGAGCGCGTCCCCGTACCCCCCCCTCCGAAAAGTCCTACTCACGTCAGCCTCAAGAAACGGCAGTCGAAGCGGGCGCGGGTCAAGGAGGGGGGATGCCATGCTACCCATGCCCCGTGGCAGCTGACGTCTATCACATGCTGCAGCGACACGGCGACCCGACATCTTCTTTTTACCTATCCTGTACCACTTGTGAACACCAACACACACAACTGGTTCGCCTCCGCGCTTGTTTTCGACACGGCAGAGACAGTTAAAAGTTGCCTTCGATCGCGGTTCTTTAGAGGCCCGAAGCACTGAACCTAGCTTCAGCCGCCGGTTCTCACTCGGCAGCCAAGGTCCCCCTCACAGGCGTGAGCAGGACCACAGGGGCAGCTGAGACAGCACAGCAGGCTCACGCTCCTGTTACGCTGCTGCTTGCAAACAGCACTCGCTGACTGTCCACTGCCGCTCGGCGTCTCCTCGAGAACCCGTGCGGTTTCGGGCACTGCCACGGGCTGCCGGTCACCGCTGCTGCGACACGAGGGGTCCGCGGGCCGCTGGAACCACCTCAGGACAGGAGTCCCCTGTCACGCTGCGCTGCACCGAGGCGGGGGAACCCTTCGCGCTTGTCCTCAAGAGCCAGCGGCACGTGGGTGCTGCCCTGGGCCGCACGTCCCGGTAAGCGCGGGGCTGAGGCCTGCTTCACCCCTCTGCGCGTCCTCCCGCCCCTCGGGGCTGCGAGCTGCCACCGGGGCACCTACCTCACCCGCTGCACACAATGGCCCCCGGCCCCACTCGCGCTCGGCTCCACGCGAGGTGGCAGCACCGCCTTTCCCTCGGCCCGGGCCGGCGGGGAGCGTGTGCTGGACAAGGAGAGGGAAGCGGCTGGTGCCTCGCGGGATGCGGGACGAACCTGGCGCCCTTCCCCCCGCGACGGCGGCAGCGGCGGCGGCAGGCTCCGAGGCCTCGGTGGCTGCGAGGAGGACGCGGTAGTTGTAGCGTTGCCACAGGTGGGTGGTCTGGACGTACGCGATTTACGTAGCGGAAGACCCGAGCAGGCAGAGACTTGGCGGAGCAAAGTGTGCGAGCGGCGCCGGTCCACGCAGTTGGAGTACGGAAGGAACCAAGGCGGAGGGACGGTACGTAAAATACGCATGTAGCGCAAACACCGCCCTCGGGGCGGGCCCGCGCGGGGTACGCAGCAGGCTGCCGTTGCGCATGCGCCCCAGGGCCTCGGAACGAGGGCAGCTTGCGGAGAACCAATGAGCCGGCGGGCAGGTTAAAAAGCAGCCAATCAGCGGGCGCGAGCGGCGGGAGAAGGGCCAATGGTGAGAGGCGGTGGTTTTAAAGGGTATTTAAGGGAGGGCGGTTTGAATTCAAACAGTTGTGGCGGCCGGAGGCAGAGGAGCTGGGTGGTGAGGGGCCGGCGGGGTTCCGCGTTGTGTGGTGGTGGTGGTGGTGGTGGTTGTTGGGGACCCGGCCCGCTGGGCCCTGGGCACCGCGGGTGCTGGATCAGACAGCCCCGGCCGGCGGGAGGCTGCGGGCGCAGAGTGGTTTCGGCGTGAGGTGGTGTATAGCTGGGCCTGGGGGCCTCCCAACGCTCGCTTACGGGGAGGGGAGATCTGAGGGGTGGTGTTTTCTGTGGAGCTGACTCTGTTTGCCTTGTCTGTAGGCTAAGTTCTGTGTAATTGCTGTTTTCGGGCGCTATGGACAAGAATACAAAAGAGAGCTACCACAGCCATACTGTAAAGGTAAATGACTCGTTAGGTTGGTGGGGGCGTTTATCCTGATAACGCATGAGCTGCGGGTTCCAAACTGTAGTAATTATCAACTGTACTAAGCAGCAAAAAGGGGAAAAGCTGTCTTGAAGCAGTAGTTTCAATGTGCAGGAAATAATTGCCAAAATTGTTGAAGCTAATCATTAGCATTTGAACTTTGCTGTAGCCAAAGTATCCTAGAAAAACTAGGTTCCTCAGAGAATGGGGCAGCTCAGATGGCTGTCTCATCCCTGGCAGTCTTCAAGGCCTGGTTGGATGGGGCTTGGAGCAGCCTGGTCTAATGGAAGGTGCCCCTGTCTGTGGCAGGGGGGTTGGAACTGTATGAGCTTTAAGGTCCCTTCCAACCCAAACCTTGTTGTGAATTAGAGAATTTTCTTAAGCATAAACCCAAACTACTTTCCCTTACTGGGAATAAAAGGTTAAGGTTCAGCTATCTGTTTTTACTGAGTGAACTTGCTTTGTTCTGTGGAACTCCTGTTGCAGTGCATTGTATGTTGAGATGACTCAAAGCAGTGTATGTTTTTATAGTAAGGATCTGCTGTCTTAATACCTTTGGCTGATGTTCTGGACAAGTGTGTGGAAAAGTTCTGCTAGCTATAAGTATGTTTGGTGTTGTAGAAAACTTAATTTTCTTGTCAGTGTAAAAATTTATGAATGCTTTTAATCATAAACCAGATCAGACTCCACTAACTTTTCCTGTTCGTGTACTTTGTGGTGTTCTCCTTTTTTCTGAATGTGGCCATAAGGGTTGTAGTATGCTATTCTACAAGTAATACATAATCTTTTCTTTTTGAAGATTGCTAATCCCTTTGGGGGTGGCCCGAAGCGTGTCCCTGTGTCTCAGCATTCTGCCCAGAGTCAGTTACTAAACAGCGGAGTTCAAGCGCAACGTGTTCTTTGCTCTTCAAACTTTGCTCAGCGAGTTCCAGTACAGCCACAAAAGCCTGCATCGTCAAACCAAAAACTGTCTAATCACCAGACAACGCAGCAGCCCCAACCAAAATTACCAGTCCAAACGACTGCTAGGCCTCAAGTTCCAAGCAAAAGCAATGAAAAATCTCAACAGATTCCAGCACCTGGTAATTCTGAAGATGATGTATATGTGTTTGTACAGTTACGACACTCGGCATACTTATGTTCTATGAAGCAGAGTGGAGTGCAGGAAAAGCTGATGTTGATTATGTGGAGAGATGCCCTTATAGAGAAGTACTTAGAGAAGTACTTGATTGTGCCCCAAAACAAAATAGCAGTACAACTTCAGCTTAGATGTTACTGCCCTCTCCTTGTTGCCGGGGTTATCTACATAGGGCCAATATGGGTGTTTAAGAAATTTCCAGATGCTCATTTGGCTGTGAGTTAATGTAATTAGTACTCATACATCAGTTTTTCCAGTATTCATGTTTAACTTTTGTATATAAAAATACTGTACTGGGGGGGGGAAGCTGGCAATTTTTGTGTGGTTTTTGTTTGTTTGTTTTGTTTTGTTGTTCTTTGTTTTTAATTTTAAGAAAGCTTTTAAAATTACATCTTTATCACTGGTAACTGCTATGCTGCTTTGCCAGTAGTAAGTTGTTGAAAATGCCGTTGACTGTATTTAAAGAACTGCTTGAGATACTGCACAGAGGCTAGATTTGCTCCCATGTGATTTTTTTTTTGTCTTGTGGTTCTGGATCTGTTTCTTAAAATTGATCTACTTCTCTATACATAGCAAAAAGTTCTGAAGCAGACAGCACCACTAAACAGAAAAAAGAAGAGACTAAAAAGTAAGTTTTATGTCTAAATTGTGTTAAGCTAACTGAGCCATGTTGGATTCCGGTTGTTTTTGTCTTCTAGGACTTCATGCTGCAACTTAATTGCAGCTAAGCTGAAGGCTACTTGAGCCTCTTTGTTGTGAAGAGCAGTGGCCCTACACTTACTTCATAGAGACAGCAGATGAAACTAGGAAAGCTTACTTTGACCTGGTAATTCTCAGGAACAAGAACTTCCTGTAATCTAAAGGAAACTTTTGGCTAAATGCATAATAGCTCTTCCCATGAGAGAACACTGATAGCCACTGCTCCAATCACAAGATGCACACTTGAAAACAAAGCCTCTGTGGTGTGTGCCACAGGCTGGAGTTCAAGGGTGGAGTTAGACCTGCAGTATGGCTATCGTAAATAACTCTGAAAAGCTCTAGTGATAGGTCTATATTAAGTGTATTGAAGTGAGCCTGGCTTGGTGTTTTGTAGTAGTGTGATTGACATTAGTGTGTTTGTGTGTAAACTTTAGTAGGAAGGAAGAGACAAGCTTTCAGAACTTCCTTTTGAAAAGTCTCAAGGCATATTTTATTCTCTTGGTGGTGGTGTAAAGACTAAAATCTAATTCAGATCCCTAAGTATCTATTGAACAGGAACACTATAGACTGTAAACCTTGGAGTCAAAGGCCATGCAAGTATCTAGGTTTTGTAACTTGTTCTTTCCTCTTACAGAAGGCAATGGTGTCTTGATGATTTTGAAATTGGTCGTCCTCTGGGGAAAGGAAAATTTGGAAATGTGTACCTGGCACGTGAGAAGCAGAGTAAATTTATTCTGGCACTGAAAGTGCTCTTTAAAACACAGCTTGAGGAGGCTCGTGTAGAGCATCAGCTACGAAGAGAAGTTGAAATACAATCTCATCTTAGGTAAAATTTCATGACCAGTTACACTTGTGTTCAAATAAGCAAAATAACCTTGTTTATGACAGCATAACCTGCTGAAGAAGGGAAGTTTCTTTTCAAGTGCATGGCACCTTGAAATTGCTAGCTAGAATTCTTGCTTTTCTGAAGGGAGATTTATCTTTGTCTTCCTTGCAATGGAGCAACCTCTGGTAAGATCTTCCTGCTGCTTGCATTTATGTGGGTAACAGCTTTTTCTCAAAGTCTGAGTTCATTTCTGGCATTTTGCTTCTCAGAAAATAAGCCCAGCTTGAAGAAACTAGTTTTCACAAAGTGTTAAATTCCAAAACCCATAAGAATTGGTACCTTCAATGGTCATTACTCTTTCATTTGCCATAGAAGGATATGGACAAGAAGATCTGAATTAGCTAAACTTTTGGTTAGCTGCTTGCTAGTGGGGAATCTAAGCTGCTGCTTAGATAAACACCATCTATCTGCTATGAAGCTCACAATCGGTATGTTGTGAGCTGAAGTCACACTAAGATTACATTGAAGGAGGGAGGAGGCAGGAAAGGGAAATTAAAGTTATATGGACAAATATAACTGTTCAGAAAAATATTTAAATGTTTTTTGCAGGCACCCCAATATTCTCAGATTATATGGCTACTTCCATGATGTTACAAGGGTCTACCTTATCCTAGAGTATGCACCACGTGGAGAAGTCTACAAAGAACTTCAGAAGCTCTCCAAGTTTGATGAGCAAAGAACTGCTACTGTAGGTTGTTCTAGCTTGCTTTTTGTATTTGGAGTATTTGCAGCATAAAGCTAGATCTTCAGATAAAGTTCTGTATTGTTGTTTGAAACTGTGATTCCTTAGATGATAGTTTATGTACTTGCAACAAGAAATACATTGGGAAGATGTTGCTGCATAGCACTGATACGATATTCAGCATTGCTGAAGGTCGTTGCAAGTGCTTGGTCATTTCAGGCAGAGCCTGTATTGTCAGACTTCCAAGGGTTTGAGGAGTAATTACTGTAACTTCTAATTAGGTCTAGAAAAGGCTATAATGTAGCCAGATAAGCTAGAGTGACAATGAATTTAAAGTTTTGTTCTCTTTCTGAATACAGTACGTCACGGAACTAGCAGATGCTCTATCATACTGTCATTCAAAGAACGTGATTCATCGAGACATCAAGCCAGAGAACTTGCTGCTTGGCTCAAATGGAGAACTAAAAATTGCTGACTTTGGATGGTCTGTGCATGCTCCATCTTCTAGGTGAGAATGTAGTACATACCTTGTGCAGTGAAAGACTTCTGTAATGAAAATGTTACTTTCTGTCACACCACATTCCGCAGTTGTGGAAAGGAAGTAAATGTTAACTTGCTGAAATAGTGGGGGAAAAAATCCTTTAAGAACTGGGCCACTGCAGCAACTCGTATATTTGAAAACCTGCTGAACCTGGAAGTGAAGAAGGTTGGTGTACTGTTAGGGTTATAGCAGTCCCTGAGAGCACAGTCCAGCACTTGTGTTCAAGTATCACTCTAGCAATATACTTAAGTCATTTCCTAATTAGTGTGAATTGCACCTGACAGAGGAACACTATAATCTAGCAAGTGGAATAAAGAAAGGAGGGATCAAGCTGACTGCAGTGATTGCAATGCTTTAAAGCAAAATTGGCAAAATTACTGCTAGTCCTTCTTTAACAGGTGTTCTGATGGTGCAGTCTATCCAGGGTAGACAACACTGAAGTACAGATGATTGCCAGCATTAGCTTTTATCTGGCTCTTTAAATGGATCTTACAATTGTCATAATCAGTAAATTAACTTTGCCTTTTATTCAGGAGAACAACTCTCTGTGGGACACTTGACTACCTACCTCCTGAAATGATTGAGGGAAGAACACATGATGAAAAGGTGGATATTTGGAGCCTTGGAGTTCTGTGCTATGAATTCCTTGTAGGGAAACCACCTTTTGAATCAGAAACATACCAGGAAACCTACAGAGCTATCTCCAGGGTATGTGCCACACTTACTTGGACTGAGGCAGATGAATTGTGCTGTCTTTCAGTTCTGTTGTCTTATTGAAGTGTAACAAATGGTCGTTTTGAAGAAGGGCATGTATTTCAACTAGAACTGTAGAAAGGCATAATAATATGCATAAAATGTGCTATGTGCCATCCCAACTGCAAGGTCCTGCACCTGGATTGGAGCAATCCCAGGCACAGCCACAGGTTCAGAGCAGCCCTGCAGAGAAGGACTTGGGGGTGTTGGTCAATGAGAAACTTAACATGAACCAGCTACAGCGTGATCACAGCCCAGTCATTAGCTGAGTTCCTTCTTTCCTCCCCAAGTCTCCTCCTCTGCTTCAAGGACACGAGGCCAGCTCATGAAAATTAAACTTGCTCTGGCCCTCCACACCTTATGTACTTAGTTCTACCCTGTTTCTGCTTGCATCTGAACTTCTTCCTCTTCATGAAGCTACCAGTCTTCTCCACCTCTTTCCTCTTCTAATTTATAAAATAAATATAACAACCAATGTGTTACTAAAAATAAGTAAGCTTAACTTTTCCTGTTGCATACTCTAGAGAGGTCCCAGCAAACTATTCTTAAGTCCATTGAACCAATACACTAGCTTCACTTCTGAGAACCTTGTTTTCTTCAGGATTATGATGAAATTATTTAATCTTGCCTCAACAGGCATAAGGTGCATGGCCTGAGGCTGACCCAGCCTTCCTAGATGTACATTTGTCTCTAGTTTGATTATTGTCAAGGAACTTCTGCATCATGTTTAGTATGCTTCTTTTTCCCTAGGTGGAATTCAAGTTTCCTCCATTTGTAACAGAAGGTGCAAGGGATTTAATTTCAAAGCTTCTGAAGCATAACCCATTTTGTCGACTGCCCCTGAAGGATGTACTACTTCATCCTTGGATTACAGCAAACTCTACAAAGGTGCCCAGTAGCAGGAAAAGCGATGCTGCTCCCCCATCCAGAACACAGTCTTAGCAGGGACAACCTCATGGGATCAATGAGAGTCTTGTACTGTGACTACTGTAATGCCTACAATACAAAAAGCAGGTCTTGGAATCTAGTAGCAATTGGAATGCAAGTCTTTGGATTGGCAGTCTTATTAAATTCTAATCACAATGTAAAGTTATTTGACTTCTAGCTGGACATTGTGGAATACTTAAAAGTAGACTTGAAGTCTTGTCATGTGTGGGCCAGGTTTGTTGATGTAAGTATTAAGCTGTTCAAGGCTCTTATGATGTGGTCTGTCCTGGTAAAGGTTCATTGGTCCAACAGCAAGAGTAAGTTGTTTATCTTATTGAACAGTGCAATATCCTAGAGATACCTGCCTCTGAATTTACTGGGCTGCTAAGGGTATCGTAACTGTGGTGTAATCTGAAACTGAGCAAGGTGAATGCGTTTCTTGAAATGTCCTAAAAATGATGTGTGTGTTATTTTTGTTTACTTTTTATCTTAAATGTGAGCGGTCAACTTTTAAAATAAAGATGCGTTGTATACTGTTGCCAACATGGTAAGGCTCCTGATGGCATTTTATCATTTTTACTGGCTACATCTAACCTCTTGTCTTTACCATCAGGACAGCTTGATTCTTCGGCTGTGATCACACAGTAAGTTTACTTCCCACCTTTGTCAGAAAGGAGGCTGGTATAAAGTTCTTGTTCAAAGTGCAAGTACCAAAAGTAGGTATGGTCGATCCCTATTCTATATTTGCCATACAGGACTACAAGTACCAAACATGTTGCCACTTACCTTTTGTGGCTTTTTCTACAACCAATGAACCTAGGCAGAAGCCTAGGTTCATCCTTTCTTTAAAGGTGGTTATTCAAAGACAACACAGTTTGAAAGCACTTCTGGGGGAAAGGTCTGGAAGGTACTGTTTTCCAATGGGATATGTAACAGGAACTAATGTTAACATCTGATGTTGTAAGATGTTATTCCCTAAAATGGGGCAAGTGTCAGCCACTTGGCACCAAAGCATACAAACTGATAAAACTCCAAGCAAACTAAGAGAAAGCAATTTATTTTATTTTCATTATAAGGCTTTAAGGTCACTATTTTACAAACCATTTAAAAAACCCAATCTTTTTACAGCAAGGATTCTAGAATTCAAAATATACTCAAATTAATTTAATACTTTGTAAAAAAAAAACCACCAAAACTTCATCTAAAATTGCCAGTAATTTATACAACCATGTTTATCTGAATAGGTCATCTGAATCCTGATCATAATTTAAATGAAGCTGTTTCTTTACAGCAAGAAATTCTCCAGGTAAAAGCACCAGCACTAAGAACTTTGAGGTGCATTTGCTTTAAATTATTGCTGCTTTACAGAGACTTTTTAGAAAAAGAAAAAGATTGCATCTTCCTTTTCTATCAACATTAGAACAAAATGTACTTATCGGAAATGACTGATTAAATAAATCAAGGCTGCCACATGATGATTCTGGAATTCTTCTGTTATCCTTGTTAATGGAACATTGCCCTGAACTGCTACACACAGAAAGAACATGCAGGAAAAATAAACCAAAACACAAAGGCTTCTGTGACCAAGAGAGAAAAAAAGCCAAAGTAAAACTTAAAGAAACAGTGATTGCCCACTTGAAATTTAAAAATACGCTACTTGCTCTAGAATGTAGATCACAGAAAGCTGCACTACTGTTCGTTGCACAGTCATACCATGCTAACCCTTCAGCTATGGTGTAGATAGTGCACTGTTTGATAGGCAAGAACTGCACTAAGCTTCCACCCACATAACAGGTATAACACACAGATTAGTCAGGGGTAAAGGCAGAGCTTCCTTATGCTCTAACTAGAGCTGGCAAGTTGAAGCTAGTGCCCTGGCCAAGCTACCAGCTTCAGCAGCCATACTGCAAACAAGCATACAACAGGAGCAAGCCAACTGCATTTTGTTTCTTTTATTTTTGGGGAATAAGCAGCTAGTTCAAATGAATGGGACAGCCATTCCTCCTCCACACATGGGTATGTGAAGCACCAGAGCACTGGCTCCATATTCTAACAAGCAAGCCAAGCAGCTGTGCATGACATAAGTTCTCTTAGTGATACAGCTTACAGCCCGACAGGCCACACTGCAAGGCTAATTCTCAGTATGCCCTGCTCCTGTGGCTGTTAAATGCTGCACTAAATACCAGTGTAATGCACCTTTACACACGTGCTATGAATGGCTGTGTCCTCATTATATATTAAGCCTCCAGCATGTGTATCTGCTCACTGGGCTAACAGCACAGGCCCACAGATCAAGGGAGTTCCGTGTTTTCAGTTGGCAGTCTCTAGTATCAGCTTACTTCCACAGGGGAAAGGAAGTAAACTACCTCTTCTCCAGTTTTCCCCTTCTCTCAGTTCACTAAATTTCAGGGTAATTGCCTGCTATTTTAGTTTAATAAGATTTCTGAATTAACAGATTGTATCAGAGCCACCTTGGGGTAAGTATCAACAAAGGCAAATGTAAAAGAGCAGACCTGGAAGGAGGAACCGGTCCTAAAGTCTGACAGATTTGACTTAAGCTATCTCACAGCAGCACAGTCCTGAGTCTGAAACCCAGGTTTACCACGATGTTTTAGTCAATACCCAGTTTTGGGATCCAGTCTTTAGTTTAACTGAAAAGTGGTATGTAAATATACGCACATGCAGCTGCATTCTAACAGGAATAGTATCCAAAGAAGAAGATTGAAAATCACCTCTAATTGGTACATTCAAAAGTCTACCAGACAAAAGCACACAAATTGCTCTTGGAAGCTATGAATTGCAATGTCTGGACTTCAGGGGCAGATTTGAGTTTCATCCACAGAAGCAGAAAGCTGCTAGGATTAGTTTTCAGACTAAAAAACATGTGCATCTAGTACACAGCCAGATCTCAATACATTAAAAACCCACAGATACCTTTGCCTCTGACTTGATAATCTTTGGAGTATGTTCCCACAGGAGGTAATTCTGGTTACACTGATTTCAGTAGAGCCTACAGGCATAAAAAAATAAACACCACAAAAAGGACTTTAGGAAGGCCAGCTCCTAGCCTAGAAATAAAACCCATCTTCTAATAAAATCTTGAAACATGGAAGCACCTCAAAGGAACTGTAGTTTCAGAACAGTGCATCGCCTGTTCTGGCTAAAACTATTATTACTGTGCAACTATTAAGCATGTGGGTACTCCCGTCTAAATTAACTCAGCTTGTGTGTTGTGCTGCAAGACTGTGGTCATGATGTATGTCTTTTATGACAAAAGAAACACACACCTACCACTTTACATTCCAGTACATACCCTTACCAAAGGAACTATTCATACAGTAGGATATTGATCCCACAGCCTATTAGGAAGAGAATCTTACTCTGTTTCCCAAATACACAGACACAAACTAATGCTGACACTCTATTTTGACAAGGAAAAAAAAAATTAAGGCCCCAAAAGTTAAATTATGAAGTCCTAGAACTGTGTGTTCTAAAGAGACTGCTCTGTCAAGCACTTATATTACCACTTGCAGTGAAAACCATTTTAACAGGTTTTTCTAAAGAAGAGGTGGCAAAATGGAAAGAAGGACAGCACTTTTCACAGCGTACCACTCACCACCATTTACCTGAAAGAACAAGTAAGAAATGCAAGAGGAGGTCAGCATTTACATGGATCCAAACAAGTCTTTTAAAGAAATTTAACAATCTGAAAAGCTATGTGGATATAAAGCATTAAAAAAAAATAAAAAATAACAACAATTGGAGTAAAAATCAGGGATCCTCATCGATTTGGGGTAGGAGGCTTGAAGAAACCAATCTTTCTGCAGTATCGGACAACGAATGGCACAGAAACCACGGTAATGCTGATTCTTACTGGAGCAAACAACTTGTGAATGGCATATGCCAGCACAAATGTGCTTGTGCCAGCTGCCATTTTAGATTGCAACGATGATTCACTGAAACCAAGTTTGAAGAGAACTGCAGTCATATCCACTCCACTGGGGAAAAAGAAGACAAGACCTCTTTAGTTTATTTTAAGGTTGCATGCTAAAAAAATATAAAATGCCATTTTTTCTTTTCCAGGGAATTTTACATGGCATCCAACTGGAATTTATTATCAATTATTTATAAATTAGATACTGTTAATAAGAAACCAAGAATCAGTTCAGCAGTAACAGCTTAAGTTACTTCTGCGGCCACAACACATCCAATATTATCAAATGCACTTCTTCCCCTTAAAGACAAGTTACTGTGCAGTCAAATATGTTCCTAGTTTTACAACTGTATAGCTGCAGCATGTGCATGGAGAATACTCAGCCCCATGTTCAACCTTCTGAGAGAAAAGGATCTGCTTCTCTACTTTTGAACTTTAACAAAGTTAGAAATTTGTGAACTGGTGCTGGAAAATCATCTTCCCAAGATTTACAATGAAGCCTCTTTGTGTCTTGATGAAATTTATCACATTAACATAGACTGACCCAAACCAAATGAAGTACTTGTTGCTAGGCTTAGAGTGCTCTAACAGAGGAGCAAAAGTTGAGAAAACAACAAGTATCTTATCTAAAAATCAAGCAAGTGAAGGAAGTATTATAGATCTCAAATAAGTGTTATCCACCAAATCCATTAATATTTTCATTCTCTACAGATGTAACAGCTTTCATCAAGGTCGCTACATTTGGAGTAATTTTCCAAAGCTGTTAATCATACCTGAAGGAAGAAAATTCATTGTCACCCTACGTGTGCCACGATGTACTAAATGACAGAAATCAGCATTCACATACCCCACAGCAAGAGCAAGCAGCAGGGAATATTCTGAGAAATAGTGTGTTTCCCTATCTTCTCAACTGGAATACCTCATGCTCAAAGACTTTATAACTGAGGCATTCCCACCAGAAGCCATAGACACAATTTCCCACCTGACTCCTATATGGTTACCTAGTATTTCCTTTTTCAATCTAATCCTGTTTCAGTATCTGTTACCTTCTGCAGTTCAACTGCAAGAAGAGAGTTCAACACCCAGAAAAACAAATTTATCTCTAAGCAACAGCACTTTTGTATGGCTCTATCTCTACAGACCATGCTACTGCATGAGAATAAGAGATATCTGTGCAGAACAAACACGAATTGTCTCATCTGTTTAGTTACTCCAGTGCAGTCTCCACTCTGCTGTTTTCACCTGCAACTTATGCAAAAAAGACCATGTACATCCAATTTCTCTCATGCCTGAGGGGAGATGAAATCCATTTACAGATCTATCTAAACTCAAAATACAGAAGATTACTGTGTACAGATCAAAGTGGCACAAAGTAAATATCCCCTTGCAAAAACAAGCACAATAGTAAGGTATTTTTCTTGGCTAAACCATTAACTAGAGGCTACAGACAACTGTAAAAACCTCACCTTGACACAGCCAGGTAGAAGATACCTAGAGATACTAATGAAATTCCAACATGGAATGAAACCCCTACCGCACCATACTCTTTGAACACTCGTTTCAGCTGCTGGGATTTGTTGAGTTTCTTGTTTTCATCACTGGGATCTGTGGCTGCCTTTTCAGAGGATCCACCTGCATCCTAAAAAGCAAACAAGTATTTATTACCATTAAGCACAACACCATATCCCAGTCAGTTGAACCAATCTGAAATAATGAAAGAAATGGCTTGCATACAGCACTGCTCAGAATGCTTTGGGAAGGTAGTAACACATTTTTGCTCTTTCACATAGGTGTAGCAGTCACTTGAGAGATGAGACAGAGGTGTCAAAGAGATCTTTGCTTACACCCACTGCTCAGCTTTATACAGCGAATTCTTGTAACACAGCTTTTTGCTCAAGAGCTAAGCTGCTCATGGCACTGGAAGCCTACACGATACCAACTGATGCTCATTTGCAACTTCCTGATAGAAGACCAACATTTAAGTTGCTATAAATCACCCTCTGTAGATCAGCTGAAAAAAAGGAAGAACCAGCGAACTGCTGCTGACAGCCATGAGCAACGCTGTTGCCACAGTGCACACAATAGCTACACAGACAGGCCAGTGCTGGTGTAAATAGCCTAACTTCACTGAAAAGCTTTTTCATTTGTCATAGTGAAATTTATTGACAGTTTTTATCAGGGTAAATTTTAAGTGCAGAACTTCATACTAAAATATACCCCAGAGAAATGTGATAGTGTGATGCAGGCAAAGAAGAAAGAAGAGCTAGTAAATAAGACAGCCCTTGGATACCTCCTCATACTTGCCATAGAAAAAGTACAAAGGGGAGAAAGAAAACATTTCCACAAAGACCTCAGGACTTTTCTCTAATTAGCAAGCAGTTGTCAGGAAAGATTAGAAGAGTCCTTTGTCTCCAGCTGAATTCAGCAGCAGTCATGACAACCTGTCAAGCACACTAAAGGCCACTGCTGCCCACAGGACAAGGACAGCTACTGAGTGCCTGGCAGCACTTTGTCCTGCTGTAGATTGCTTTCAGTGAGAAGAAAATTAGAAGAAAAATACTTTTGATTAATCTCTGGAGTCAATGAGAGTGCAAATTAGGATACACATGAGAGGCTCCTCCCACAACATTCATGGCAAAATGAACTGGCTTTAATCTGTGATTACAAACATACGAAGCACACTACTCCCCTAAAACCCCTGCTTTCTCTTGCCGCTGCTTTCTCTTTTTCTCTAAATATGTATTTAGGGAATTGTGTATCTCAACTTATTCTGATTATCATATCTTTAAAAAGATTAACCATAACGGATAATGTTAGGTTTGGGGGTTTTTTTGGCTCATGAGCTGAACTGAACAAAACAGTCTCACAGTACCTTCTGCCAAAAGCTGTCCTAACAATTCAACCAACAGCATGTGTTTAGTCAAGAATGCTCATTTATTCAACAGTGTGATTTTCTTAAAAGCCAAGCATGGTTTGAATGGTAGTTTAACAGCTTACAGTGAATTTTTCATCCAAAAATGATTATTACTAATTTAAGGAGCCAAACATGAGGATTTTCTTCACACAGCTGCCATGAAAATAGGAGCAACAAATCTACAGATACATAAGCCTCAGAGGAATGTCATGTCTCACTGCCACAACTGCAAGATGGATTATAAGGACTGAAGAATAGCTTGTTCTCATCGTTCAAGTACATTTCAATTCACTCATGCTCTCAGGCTCACAAGCCAGGCAATTTCTGCATGGTACTGAAGCAAGATGTTAAAAAAGTCTCACTTTGACAGATGATATTTGGATTACCCAGTACAGTTGTGTCCTCAACAACATACAACTCAACAAAGAAAGCTACACATTTGCCATATAATTCTGCTACAATATGTCTCCTAGAAAGCCAGTTCTGTTCACATAATTTAGGCAACGATTCAGCTTCTAACCAACCTAAGGACATGAAAACAAATTGGAAGCATCATGTTACGCTTTGTAATGAGACTAGGGAAATTAACCTGAATATTAAGCTGTGGAAATTAAAACTGTACATGAGGCTTACATTCACATGCAGGTGTCAAGCAGACCCCTGAATCCTACTGAAATACAGTATGAACATAATTTAACAATCTCCTGAACTGGAAAAAACAACTGCATGTAATTTTTCATACTGAATAAATTCGAATTACAAAAAAAACAAAACAAAACAAAACAAAACCAACAAATAACCCAAAACAATGAATGCAATGAAAGCAGCCTTTCAATACCTGAGGGGGACCTGCAGGGATACCAGAAAGGGACTCTTCATTAGAGATTGTAGTGATAGGACAAGGGGCAATGGGCTTAAACACAAGAAGCTCAGGTTAGATGTAAGGAAGAAGTTCTTCACTGTGAGGGTGCTGAGGCGCTGGCACAAGTTACCCAAGGAAGTGGTGAATGCTCCATCCCTGGCAGCGTTCAAGGCCAGGATGGACAGAGCCTTGGGTAACATGGCCTAGTGCGACCCAGAGCAGGGGACTGGAACTGGATGATCTTAGCGTCCTTTTCCAACCCAAACCACTCTGTGATTCTATAATAATAGAAATCCATATTACTTTTCCCTTCCCCCCTCCAAGAAATCACCTGGAAACGAAAGCAGAGCGAAACACGTCCGTGTTTTACCTCTCACTGCTGACACGGCGCAGTCAGGCAGGGCACCCGCCGCCGCTGTCAGCAAACCCTTGAGCCACGGTCACCGGGCGCAGCCGCCTGCCCCGCTCTGCGGCACCTACCGACACCCCTTCATTTCCTCACCCGAAGCGCTCAAACTCCGCGGCTCGCAGGGCAAACACGCCAGCCGAACCTCGAAGACACCCCCCAAAAAAGCTGGGAAACACTTCCAGGCCAGGATAACTTCGTGCTTTAATCAAAGCTACGAACCGCTCCTCACCGAGACATCTCCCCCCCCCCCCAGCGGCGGGCCCCGGGCCGCGCTGCTCCCTCACGCAGAGCAGTACCTCAGGAGCCCGGGTCCAACCGAACCCCCTCCCCGCTGCCCTACCTTGGCGGAGCTGCCGGCGGCGGATCGCAGCGTTACCAGGGGCAGCGGCGGGCTGAGGCCGGCCCAGGCCGGACGGGGACCGCAGCACAGGACCCGCGGAGCGAAGGCAGCGAGCAGCGGGGCGCTGCCCGGGGGCACCGGCGGCCGCAGCGGGCCCAGGCGCACCAGGCGGTACATAACAACGGCGCGGCCGCGGAACAGCCCCAGCTCTGCGCGGCGGGCGGGCGGGCAGACATGACACATCGAACAGCCGGCCCTCCTGCCGGGCGGGGCGTGCTTATGGGCGCTACCCCTTTAAGGAGGAGAGAGCCATTCCTGCAAGGAGGAGGGTACCCGTCGGTGGGCGGGATGGCGGTTATAAAGGGGTCGTGGAGGAGAGTGAACGTTGGCTTGTAGTCCGAGAGCAAGAAGGTCTTCAGGGGCTGAGTCTTGCCCCAGCTTGGCTGGCTAGACACTCTCCAGCCCTTCAGGAGGGAGCTGTGTGGGGATGAGCACTGCAGCTCTGCAGATAGCTCGCTAGACGGGGAGAATCGCCTTTCCTCTCTCCTCGGTGATATTTATTCTTGTAAGTGTGAAGGGGAGGCGGTGCCTGTCGCCTTCTTCAGCGTGCTCCCGGAGTCTGCGTGTGCGCTGGAGAGGTGGTTAAGGTGTCATTGTGCTGGAGAGGTGGTTAAGGTGTCATTGTGCTGCAGGTCCGGTGGCCGGGCTCACGGTGCAAGCAGCTTATTTAATGACTGGCTTTATCTTGAAGAGCTCTGGTAATTTGCCAGGACTTCATGGTGCAGGGTAGAGTGCTGGCACAGAACTTATCCAGCTCCAAAGGGTTCATCGCATCTCTGAGACCAGAAGAAGCTTCCCACAAGCACTGGGAAGGTCTCACGTTTACATCTTGTTTCTACATTAAAACCACAACAGGACAAGTATGAATTAAAAACACCACTGAAGTGTAACATCAGTGTTGGGGAACTGGAGGTGTTGGGTGGAGAGGGGGTGAATCCCAGTGCCCTGGGGAGCTCTATTGCAATGAGCAGTGGTTGGTTGGTAATTTTCAGGATCAGAGGATAACCGCAGT
>JBCJKH010029543.1:0-15355 GCA_039877255.1 Loriculus beryllinus | reverse complement strand
ATGGGGCAGCCACAGCTTCTCTGGGCACCCTGTGCCAGCGCCTCAGCACCCTCACAGGGAAGAACTTCTGCCTAAGATCTAACTTCACATGAGGTTTTGCAAAACCAAGGCCCAGAAACTTCCCAAGTGCAGTCAGGGTTGAGCCCCAACAGTCACTACCGAATCTGGAGTTTGATTTAAGCATGTCTTCTACCCATGCATTTGCTCTGATTCCCAGCTGAGGAACAGGCCTAGTTGCTCTCTAACCACAGCATACACAGTGCATCACCTCACCCATGGCCGGCATGCCCTGAAGCACACTTGGGTTCGCACTGAAAACCAGGGGTCACAACAGATTTCCCATCAGCTTAGAGTCAGCAAGCTTACAGGATGTTTGCTGCCACAGCACAGCAAAGGGCAGTCTGTTTGCCAGCTCCTTGTGCTAGACCTTTCATTCAGGAGTGTTTACTAAAGCCAAGAGGCCATGTATTCCCAAAGAAAAGGGACGCACACCTTGCAATACGCAGGATCATCTCCTTTTTCGAGCCTCTCCAAAGCCTGCACAGGTGCTGCACACTCCTCATATACAGACACAAAAGGTGAAGTTCCTTTTGCCTCCTTCCCATGCAGGCTTTTTTCTATCTTTCCCCAGCCTAGTTCTAAATGTGCTACACAATACAGCACCATCCTGGAAGTGTGCAGGCACTGGTAACTGGTTTCCTTACTAAGACAAATAACCCAATTACCCAGAAATTCCCTCACAGTACATGGATCAACTCAGTTTTGGGGTCCTTGCAAAAGAGGGACAAGATATATAACCAAATCTACAGCAGTACACAGAAAAGAACAGTCATGAAGAAAGCCTCATGGAACCACCTCTTGGACATGAACCATACCCTTGCTGACACCAACTCTGGCATCTTCTGCTATGTTAAAATCTTTCAGAGTTCTACAGCATCTTCCACAGCCAGTGGCAGTACCATCACCCCTTTTCAAAGCTGGAGATCAAGGCACAGTGTATTCTGTTCAGGATGGCTCCCAGAGTCTCTACAAGATGCCTGACTTGCCTTCCAGTTTGTCCTTCTATCCACTGCTTATGATTCCAAGTGTATATGCAGCTCAATGAGCAATGGGAGAATGAATCAAATGCTTTGTAGAGGCATCATGGTGAAGAGCCCATGAGCTGTAATCTAGACTGGTTCTTTCTCCTGCCCTCCCCACCACTCACAGACTACCAAAGATAGAAAAAAAATATTCCTTGTGTTATTAATAGAAGTCTAACTTATGAATGCATTAGTGCTTCAAAGCAAAGGGGGAAAGATCAAGCATCAAGAATCTGTGCTCAATGAAAGCGGGTTTGCTATTGTTAAAAACCTGCATAGAGTCAGGCATCGTTATCATTTCTCTTATCATCTGGACTCTTGGGGGAGCTCATCCAAGCCCTGACGCTGCCAGGAAACATCACCTTTGCACTGCTTCACCCTGCCTAATGCAACTCCTGCTTCTCTGCAGAGAGCCACCACATTCCTGCTCTCGCTCAGCACACACCCCAGTGCTCTGCACCATCCCAGAGGTGGACAGAGGGGAGAGAAGCAGCAGAGCAGAGCTGGGAGGAAGGCACTGAGTGAAGTGGAGTCCCCGAGTCTGGGGAATGCAGCCCTTATCTCCCTCACAGGCTTTGAGTGCTGATAACTTCACAAGACATTGCCCTCCCACAGCCAGGGAAACCCAGCTGCACTTCACTGGGTTTCCATCTCCTAAACATGCAGGGAGTGGAACTGAGCATCAGACTGTAACAGTGCTCAAGCAGCTCTGACCAGGAAATCTGAATCCCACCAGAGCTCCTGTGCACCCAGCCTCTCTGGAGCTGTGTCCAGTGATGAGGAGTTACTCAGGGTACAGCTACTGATTTCCTGGCAGTCACAAGAACCCTGAGCACAGCTGTGAAAATTCAAAACCCCAGGAGTTACAGCTCCTACACTAGAGTGAGCTGGCAACCTGCAGCACTTCTCCTGCCTCTAAGCTCTGTGACAATAGATGCATAAACACAGGCAACCTCTCCATCCAAAGAGGCAGAGATTTAAATCCTTAATTAGCACATTTGGACGAGGCACCACAAATGAGATTAGCGTTTGTGCATTGCTGGGGTAGCAGTTGCGCCCCTATCAGGTCCAAGTGATGGGCCCTCAAGCTGACCTTGGAATTCCCCTATGGATGCTCCTCTGCTTTGCTTTCACTGGCACTGTCTGCCCCTGCTGTATGCAGCATCTCCTCGGGAGTGAACAGCCTGGATTTACTAGCCTGGTGCTGATACTAGGCACAGAGTGACCATATTTGATGTCAGCCACTGTGAACATACTGCACGGAATGAATAATTTCAATTTGTAAAGGGACTTCCCAGGTAGCAAACCATTCATGATAGAAAAGGGGCAGAAAAAGGTCTCTATAATAGCACCTTGTTAGCCCAGCACACATCTGCTCTCTTTTCTCTCTCTCTGGAGTCCTAACTGCTTTGTTTGCTGACAAAACCCTGGCTTTATTGCTGTCAGCACTGCAGAGCTGCTCAGAGCCAAGCTGCGTTCTCATCTGCCAGCTTCAGCAAGGATACCTGAGCAGCTCTTACTGCTTGTCATATAGAAACCAGCTTTCATTTGAAGACCTCAGCATGAACTTGCAGTGCCGCTTGGTCAAGAAACCTTGTCCTGACTTATAGGCTGAAAAATTACTGTTTTACAACTGTCTCACTAAGAAATGCTGGGATAATGTGGGAATAAGCACTGTATGGCTGCTAAAGGAAGAGGTTACCTAAATGTTTCAGAACAGAACTTAAATCAACCCTGCTCACCATAATAACTCTGACTCTTGCACAACACAGAGCAAGTAAATCTCACGGAGTTATAGATCACCAGACACCAAAAAGGTAATAATGTCCCCAGCCAAAGTTGCCTGATTTGAAAGATGGTTGTGGACCCTACACCTGCATCGGCAGTCACAGGAATACATGTGGGACACTGAGAACCAATAGAGGAACAGAGGACGGAGGTCTCTCCGCATGGAAACAAATCCATGTGCTGTTACAAACAGGGAACAGCATTTGCCTGAGTTGGTGATTTTCTTCATTCTTCCTCTTGACCCCAAGTTCTGGAAATAGTCTCCCAAAGAGTCCCCCCCTGCACACAGGAAGACTGGACCTCGTGGCATAAACCTTCTGGGGTGAAATCTTCCACTCTCACTGGCCACTTCCCCACAGCCTGGCCTTTCCTTTACACTCACCAGTGGGACTGGCGGAACTGGGGGTTTCTCAAGTTCTCAAAGACAGCAAGGGACTTGGCACCTTTGTTTTTGAGTGACATTCATCTGTAGGTAAATGGATTTAATAGCTTGTTAGAGTGCCAATTAGAACTAACAGTAACTCAATTGACCTATAACTGCCTTGGCACCAACACAGCTTTCAAACATATGAGAAAGGGAGGAATCTATCCTCTGGCAGAGAGGAGAGCTCAGACAGTTGGGTTCAAGAGCAAACTGAGGGATTCATGGGCTTGCTAATGAGATGCTCATAACACATCAGAAACAAAGACGTATTTCAATGATCTCAAGCTAAAATGACACTGTTACCCCCAGACACAGATCGCTCTTTTATCTGTGTAATAAATGGGTTTCAGTACAGCAGCAGTGACTCTACAGCAGAAAAACCTCAGTGACACAGAAAGCACTAGCACCGTTACCTAACCAGCATAATTGTCTTGAAAACTTCACTTTACCTGCTTAGAGCAATACTGAAAAGTCCTACACAGATTCTGTGTGTGCCTACCAATAAACACCTTCAGAAAAGACATTTTTCCTCAAATAAAATCTATTTCACACCCATGCAGTAGAGACTGTGATTCTATACAAATTCATTATTTTAAATGCTTAGCTCTGAGGATCAAGGTAGTTTAAGTTTAAAAGGTAAAAAACAGGTAGAGTTTATCTAGACATTGCTGGGCTGAAATGTCCAAGGATGGAAAGAGATAATGTGGAAGGGCTTTAAATTCCCAGGCAAAACGATCCATTCTTAAATCATGAAGAAGGACCTGAGAAAACAGATTGTCTGAAGAGTTAGAGGGACGACAGCATATAGAAGGAGATGAAACTAATCTGGGGAGAGGCCCCAGAAAAACACCCTGAAGGATGGTGACTGGCAAGGGAGGGAACCAGCCTGAGTGAAGAGCCAAGTGCAGTGTATTGCAACTGGAACACTGCAGGACACGGGAGAGGCGTTACTGAGAACTAAAGCCAGGTGGAAAATTGTGATCAGATGGTAAATAGATACCAGGACCTAGGACTGGCTGGCCAAGAAATCTGCCTTGAGAAGCCAAGATAATGGGGATGGGACCGGTGGGATGAGAAACACAAACATGAAGTGAGGGATGGGGAAAACAACAAGTTTGAGATAATGGGGTAGAAGATGGGGAGAAAACAGGGAGAGAGTTTGTAAGGAGAGAGTTTGTATTTCCCTTCGAAGCCTGGAAAGTAACCCAAGAACCTGGTTGCTTTGCTGTAACTACCTGCTACAGCCATTGCTTAATTCAGAGCAGAGGGCAACAGAGCATCTCCTTGACAAGCTCTACACCTGCCAATGAATCCAGAGAGACGACTGTGATGAGGATAGGGACTGATTTGTTTTTTAAAACCCTAACAACTGTACAAAAGCACTGCGTTAAAAATGAGACTGCAAAGTAGAATGCTCAGGTTACGAAATAGCAGAACGGAGGTTGACTATATTTTGTTACAGTCATTACAAGATTCAAAACAGTTCTTCCCACAGAATTCACCTGAGATGAGAGGAAGGGCTTGATGCAGATGTGTGCAGAGAGATTTTCCATAGGAGCTCATATCTTGCACTATCTGGAAGGTTTGCAATGAAAAGGATAAGGAGCTGCAGAGTGAGATGTGATGGTGAGGGCAGATGAGCGGTGCTCTGGAGAGCCTATCTCTGCCAAAAAGTTCCTGCAGAGGTGTTAGGCAAATCACTCAACCCAAAACTGTGATTACAATAATGTTCTTATGTGGTGATTAAAGACAACACTATGTCATTATTCACAGCTATGTGCGTGTGTGTGTGGGGGGAGGTGTTTGCTGTAACAACAGCTAAACTAACAAATATCAGAGGCTTGGGAAGAGGAAGAGGGTGGGTGGCATCGGTATGCCAGTTTCTCTGGCTGGCTGCTCAGCCCTCCAAATGATTGCTCCCAGAGAGGCAGAGCTCTGAATGCAATGTATGCTGTGTAATGCTACGTCCTCTATACTCAAACTGACCACACCAAGGTAATGTTTTTCACAAAGGAATCATCCCTGTGTGCACTGGATGAGGGATGGGCTTCTCTGAAGAGATAATGTGTTCATCTAGTGGCAGAGAGATGTTTGAAGGGCCTGAATTAAGTTTACGCAGAAAATCTTAATCTTAAATCTCAGTTCTTGTTTTAGTATTTATTTATGCACTTTCATCTCAGTTTCTGCACCTGAACTTACATGAAAGTACTGTAGTATTATATGATTATAGTTTTAAAACTTGTTACGGTGATACACTGAGGTGTTTCTTCTATCAAGGCCTTCCTATGTCAAACACTGACTTTTCTAGCATTGTCCCTGTCTCATACTAAAATCTGTATCCCCACACTGATTGTCTAGTGTGGGGTTTTCATCCTCCCCATCATGATGTGAAGCTGTGATGACTTGCCTGTGGCCATGGGAAGTGTGGCTGCGCTAGTTTGGTCTCCCTAGCTTATGGTCACAAAACCATGTTTCTTATCCTGCGGTCTGATTCACAGCCCACTGAAGAGAACAGAAATCCAACCCATGCTGTTCAGTGGGATTTGGATTATCTCTCGTATTACTCCTCTCATTCTGCTCCAGCACAGCTGCCCTGGGAATCGGAAGAAAAGCTGCCTGCAGTAGAGACAGCAAGATGTGACTTCAAGACAGCATCTCCCCCTCGTCAGCCAACAGTGTCCCCACACTATTTTGAGGCAACTGCCATCAGGATGAAAATGAAAAGAAGCCAGCACAGTCAACGATCTGCCTAGCAATAAACCTGGGCCTGAGCTGCAGTTTGGTTTTGTTTCTAATGACAGGTTCTGCTGCAAATGCAACTGTGTGCCTGACCTTTCCCTCTAAGCAGAGGTTTCTCTGAATCCAAATTTCAATTTGCTGGACACAAGGCTCACACAGTGAGCAGCTTACATTTTAGTTTGCTACGAGCAGTGGGCAAGTCATATGAGGGGAGTTTGCTGCTGTGGGCAGCCTCTGAATGCAAAGCAAGGCGGGTGCAAGCAGCAGCATTCTGGGCTGCAGGAAAGGGCATTACTGCTTGAGAGCAAGGAGAGCAACAGCCACCCAACTGACCTGCAGTCATGAAGCAGCTGTATACTTCACACACTGCTCACCCTCCTCACAACACAGTGAAAGCTTAAGAAGAACAGACTCCATTGCTGGAGTAGTATTCCCATCAGGAATGCAGGGCATCGGTTCTACTCAAGGGAGTGAAAATGGGAAACATGCATCCTCCCCACTTCTGCTCAATCCCATCACTGCTATTGAGTTCAGTATTTAACACTGGAATTAGTAAATCCCACTGATTCTCCACGAGTGTCCCTGAATGACACTGCTCAGAGGTCTGGAGCAGCAGGAAGGGGAGCAAATGACTTTGTTCTGCAGGAATTCCCCTACCTGAGCATGACACTTTTGGGTGTCACAGAAATCTCCCCAGGCTCCCAACTAGAGAGGGGGCTCTGGCAGAGGAAGCAAATGAAAAATGGGATCTGTTTGCACACAAGTATCACAAGTTAAAGGAGAACAATGGAAAGACAAACCCTAACATCTGAAGTTGGGTCTGCTACCAAGTGGGATATTTTCCATTGTTTTCAAGGAGACAGCAGCTTCTCTTTTCTGTGAAGCAGCTAATAGATTACTAGGCAGTGAATTATGTTCAGTTCTATTTACCTCCACTGTTTGGACTATTCTGGTCCTCTGGGTAGTGTCTCTGTTCTCAGGGCTTTACAAAAGCAGCATGCTACACCTTTTTACAAGCAATTCTGGAGGGCAGCTACCCCCAATATGCTTCAGTCAGCTACAAACTAGATAGACCATTTTTGTCTGCAATTTTTTTATTAAACCGATTGCACTGGATCAATGCTTTCTCTTAGCAGTAAATTACAATTCTATCTACCCAGTGGAAAAGCTTTCAAAGTCACAGATAAATCTTGATCTAGGAAATAGTGTTTGGCTCTGCACTGATGGGCAATCAACCCCAGATGCAACTAAACTCGGGCTGTTAGCACATACAGTTGCACCTCAGAAATTGAACTAGGATTCTTATTTTCATGAGAAATCGCTAAGCCACCTTTTAAGCGCATCCAGACCTAGTCCACTGCATTAGTCATGAGCACTCAGGGGCAGGCAGTTTGGTTTTTATAAAGGTCATTTGGTGTCTTTTCCCCTCACAATGGACTAAAAGCAGAAATCAACAGAGCCTTAATCTGTATTAATTTGCTTTACTCTTGGAGGGTCATAGATTTGCCACTGGAATTAGCCATGCTAGATGCTAAAAGGATAATGTAATAAGCCTACGATGAAAGCCTCTGTTCTATGCTAAACCAGGAACTTCTCTCACATACTGTGAAGAAGCAACTCCATGAAGGCAGAGGAATGTCACCTATGTCATTCTGCAGCAGAACTGAGCTCCAGTAAATAGACTGGAGTGTTCCATTCAAAACTTCCAATCTCAAGCTGTACTGAGATAACAGTCACAAGGTCTGGAGCTCTACCACAATGCCTGGAGATACAGCTCACTCTCAGAGGTGAAACTTGTTTCTCCAAAAAGACAGAAACCAAGATCTGAGTCTAAATATTTAACTTGAACCATGTCCACCAACTGCTGCTGTGCAGTTTTGGTGGCAGAGAAGTACAGGATAATGGAGATAAGGTCCTGATGCTCGAGACTCTGCACCCATCTGTAACAAGGAGCAATCACGCATTGCACTGCGTAATTTTCAAAGCAGAAAAGAGAGTCCTTTGGACCAAGGATAGAGCTCTTGCAAACAGTTTGATAATATTTGCTCTTTGGTGCAATCTGCTGCCTTTCAGAGGTCAGAAAATATTATTATTCATGTGAGATGTTTCCAAGACAGATGCTTTAGCAGTATTCAGAGGAGGAGGGAATACAAAACCCAAAGAGTATCTGGGAATGCTCCCACTCTTCTCCTTCAAGGCAGCCATTGTTCAGAGGTCATTTTTCATGGAAGCCCACACATTCTCCCTAGATATGCTGCAAGTGACCCAGAAGCAGAGGTGAACAAAGTTCCCTAGAAAATACACATACTGACCATAGGGTAGCACATCCAACTCCTCCTCACCTCTTTAAATGTCTCTCTGTACAATCAGTACCACTGCTCCACCCGATGTTGGTATAGAACAGTAGGAGAAGGCACATATCTGTGAGCATTAACTGAGAAGAAACACAAAGCAGCCAGACGATCTGACCCCAAGTGGAGAGTGTCTTGCCCCAGAGTGCAGATACCCAACTCACTGTGCCTACTCTGCACAAATGCAAAGCTACACTGGGGAGGATTATATTATTAATACCAAGGAGTCACACATGCATATATACATATACAGCTGCATGCATACGAATGGCTGTTAGCAGCCCCAGTGTGATCCTCTGGCTGGGCAGGGTCTAAGCCTGCCTGTATACCTCAGTCCTTTGTGCAAGGCTAGGAGTGGCCCTATGGCTGAGTACCTCAGCAGTCAAAACTCACCTCCTAGTTTCCTGTGCTGTTTTAAGGAGGCAGGACTGGGTCACTACGAATCTCCAAAACATAAACTCTTAGGAGCACCTCACCTTGGGCAAGGTGGTTACCTCAGCTACTGCTACAATCCTGTCACTGAAGTTCGCCAGCCTGGTTCTGTGCTGAAAATGTAGTCAGAAAGATGGAAGGGAATGGATCCACTGTACAGATACATAAAGGATATGCAAACTGAATGCTATTTTTGGATAAATCCAAATACAACCCAGAGACTAAAGCCAAAATTCCTCAAGGGTGTGACACACTCAGAACACCTTGCTAGGATAACCTGAGAAAGCAAAGTAGTTAAACTCCAGACTCATAGCAAATAATCCAAACAATAGCCAAGAGTATGAAATTAGGTTTGTTCTTTTTAAGGCTAATGACTCTCTCATTTCACCATGTTTGTGAGGTATGACTTAATCAGTGACAACTGGGAGGCAATTTTAGACTCTTTCCCATCTGGGTTTGACTAAGATTGTACTTGCAAGGACTATGTATCATGATGTAGCTCCTGGAAACCCTCATATGCTCGGTCAGCTGTGTGCTCGGGAGACTGGAATGCACTGAATTCAAATGACAGTGCAGTCTTCCAATTCACAGAGCTTTCTAATAACATTTGTTAATCCAAGTAAATGTGCAGGAATCTGGTGCCAGTGCTGAGTCTTCTAAGCATGTGGACTGCTTGCTAAACCACTAGTAGGTAGTATCAAGAGGTTTCCGTCTTTGGGCACCCAAATCCACCCTGCAACTCTTTTCTGCCATTATCTTTCTTTCTAACTGTATTCAGGGACCAATGCAAGGCTTCATGAAGAATCCAAGAATTCCATAAAATCATGCTGTTTGATAGATATGTGTTAGAAGAATGTTCTTCTGTGTGCTTTTAAATAGTGAGGTTTAAGTTAGTTGTAATGAAAGTTGAAGCAATAAACCTTAGCCATTGACTGTGCTAAGTAATTAATTATTGATTGCAGTACTTCATATACATATTGCAGAGGACGATTCACCTGGGCATGAGACAGGGAAATACCCAAAGCCAACCTCTCTGCTATACAGAACTCCATAAAAAATGGCTGTAGGGTTTACAAGTTAATGTCCTTATCAATCTTCATGGAAACGCTGCTGTCTGAGTGAAAGCAAGCCATTACTTTCGCAAAGACAATGTTAACTATTCCCTACCCAAATGAATTTTGCAAATATGGATCTGCAGATGCAAAAGAGAAACTCTTTCTCTGTAAGAGTCTGAAGGTGTTAAGCTCCTTCTTAATGACTGCTGCTCTCCCCTGCATATACCAATCCTGACAAGCAATGCTGCAGTACACAGCTGCACAGAACAGCAACAGTAGCAACATCCTGCCCTAACTCTTTGGGAACAAGGGAGAGGACTCCAGAGGTACAAAACCAGGATCTGAACCAGGAATCAGGCAGACCTTACGTTCTGACTACCTTATGTAGGACTACTTACACAGCAGCAGCCACCACACTTTTAGTCTAAGAATTGTGCAGCAGGTGGGAACGTTTTTCCCCAGTTACACTGAACTTACAGAGAGGATTTCCCTTACAAAAAGCCAACGTGAAAATACATTTGCTGGTTTAAAAACACAGTTCAGAATTACTACTAGTGTGGGGTCACTAGAACTAAGCTTAAATACAAATGAAATCTGCAGATTGTTTGGCTGGAGCAGATCTTGGATGTGTCCTCCAGCTCCCCTGACTAGGAAATAAAGGAAAGTTCTGCCTGGGTGTGTGCACCGTGCAGAAAGGTCTGAGTTGGACATGGGAGGGGAAGGGGAGACCAGCTAGTTTTGGGTGGGCGAGGAGGGGGGGATTGTACCTGAAGTCGCTGTAGGGATGGATGATCCAGAACCCAGCAGACTTAACCCTTTCCTGTTCTCTCTCCACGGCCTTCTGGCTGCCAAACATCCTCAAGGAGAATTTGTTGACCCCCGGCTGGAGCATGGCCCCAAACTGCCTCTGCATGAAACCGGCTTGGCCCAGCCTCTGCTCCTCATCTGGGGTGATCTGGTCGCACCCTCCACCTCCTTCCACTTTGATGGAGGTAGAGGAGCAAGCCCGGGGGGGCTGCTGCTGGGGCTCCGGGGGGGATGCTGGTGGGGGAGGCGCCGGCAGTCCCTGCTCCAGCTCCGAACTGCCAGGGGGGCTCTTGTCCTCACTGGGGGAGGCCGGCTCCCCTTCGCCGCCGATCAGCCTCTTCTCCTCAGCCGCGTCGTGGAGGTGCCTGCTGGTCAGCGAGGAGAGGCTCCCTTTGAAGCGGCGGCAGTCCCCGTTGGTGCTGGTCTTGGCACCCTTGCTGCCCACCTCTGTCTCCACGAGGCCGGGGTCACCCCCTCGGCCAGGGTCTCCCCCGAGAGCCCGGGTGCTCCCAGCAGAGGGCGAAGGCAGTGGCTTCAGCCTGATGCTTTTCCTCCGGGTGTCCTTGTCACTGTCTTCCTCCTCGTCCATGATCGACGCCTTGGGTCCTATCTGCTGGGGCAGGCTGTAAAGTCTCTTCCGCATGGAGGGGGGCAGCTTGTCCATGGCTGCTGCTGCTGCTGCTCAGTAAGAGGGAGAGACCCCCCGCTCTGCGCAAGGAAGGGAACCGTCACTGCCCCCAGGCCCCTGCTCCCAGCTCAAGGGGCAGAAGGGACCAGAGACTGGCGTGTCATCTCCTTACCAGACTGTGGCATCCACAGGCTCTGCATCAAAACACAGGCTCTGCATCCAGAAGGGAAGGAGAAAAAAAAAAAAAAAAAAAGAAAGAAAGAAAGAGGAAAAAAAGAGGAAAGGCAAAAAAAGCCCCCCCCCCCCCCTCCTCTGTTGTCCCGATTTGGCTACTTGCTGCTTGTCTCCCCTTGGTGAGTGTTACTGCAATCCCTGTCTGTTCAGATCCAGAGCACCCGGCAAGAAGTCTAGAGGAGAGCCACACACTTCTTGCTGGAAGGTGAGGGAGGGCGGCAGCGGCAGCAGCAGCAGCCGCTTTGCCATGTTGGCATCGAGATGCAAATGTGCCGTGTCTCCCGGCGGGCAGACATCATCCAGAAAGCCAAGCTCAAGCCCGGGTGTCTCAAACTCCTCAACCTGCCGGCCAATAACACAATGAACTGCAACCTGCAGCAGCCACTGCTTGCTTACATCACTGTCATCACTTATTCCTCATGCAGCTCCTGCTCCTGGGAATATTCATGAAGTGATCCCATTCTATTGGGTTGCCATAGGAGCGACTACTGCACGCAGGCTCTGCCTACCTGAGCCAGCACCCGGGCTTCTTAAAAGGGCAACGCCTGCCTGCCAAGGGGGTGTGTGCCTCGGCGGGCACCGCAACGCTGCCGCTGCGGAGCTGCAGAGCTCCTGCTGCGGAGCCAAAGTCACCCGTGGCTCGGCTTTAGCCAGCAGTGCCAGGCTGGATGCACCCGTGGTTTAACGGCAAGAAGTACTGGGCGGCTGGGATTTAACAATAGCAGCATAAACATACAATAAAATACATGAAAAGAACAATAGGAGCAAGAAGATTCCTTTTCCTCTTAGATGCTTATGGTCCTTGCTCCTTCTGGAGTTGTGGTGGCTTTGTTGCAGGTTTGCTTGTGAAGACATGGGGCGGGGAGGTTGCGAGAAGGGGTGAATCCAAATCTAAGCAGCGGTTCACCTTGAAAATCTCACTTGCATGCATAGCAGGGAGTGCCTGGCTTTCCCAGCAGGAGTTTGCCTGCTGGGAAAAACGCTGTGGTTTGCACCTATGTGCAAAGTAGCCTTGGTGTGGAAGGTGTGGTTTTGCTCGGCTGCCTTGCTTCCCCGTTAGCCATCCAAAGCAGCACTATTCCTCCACTGTGAAGCTGTAGAAATCATTCCAAAAACAAATAAATAAAAAGAGAAGCAAGCTGCATCTGGAAGAGCTCCCCTGCTGGAATGATGGCGAGGAAGGAGGGATGCGTGGGCTCTCCCTGCCACACGACACGGGGAAACCCACTTCCCAGTGGGCACCTGACTCAGCACTTTCTGCGGCACACTCACCCTCCACTAGTGGGGCTCCCGGGAGGCTGGTCCTGGGAAAGTGACAGCTCCACATGGGAATCCTGCCTCCTCTCATTGAGGGCTACAATGCAACTCCTTTAACAGAGGCCAAAGCAGTGGGGGAAAAGGGCTAAAATCAGGCATTTCCCTACCTTTTGTTCTTTGAGAGGAAAACGGGTGGCAATCAATCCTCCTTTGTCCTTCTCTGGGAATAGCTCTTTATTCCCTTGTGTTTAAGAAGCTCTTAAGATACAAATGATTTCCTAATGTAAAGCCTTTAAAACCAGTGGAGTTAAAGGCAGAATCTGTTTAGCCATATAGAAAGTGCCTATATTTTTGCATAAATTCCCTGAGGCTTTCGGAAATGTTTATTGTTTTCTCCATTTAAAATCCTAGCTCCTGGGAAAAGGCAGGCACATGAACTGTGCAGGCAGGCAGAAGGGAAGCTAAACACAGGCAACTGATGCCCACTGCAAGCAGTGAGGAAACCCTCACCCATGTCTGCACTTCTGCTTTCATAAGCAAATACTCCCCTTTTCCCTTCCAGGAGTCCCCTGCCACATGCCTCAGGTACCTCTGGCATTTAAAGCAGCAGATGTTACTGAAGCTCTTACTTCAAGGAAATGCAGGCATCAGCAGTGACTTCACCATACACATACACAGCACATTCTTCCTCATCATTGTTTGCCTGCTCTCACTTGAATCCTTTCTCGGAAGCATTCACCTGCTCCTCTCATCCTCCCACCCCCTGGCACAACCCAGATGAGCTGTGACTCATTTGAAATACTCCTCAGTGAAGCTACCCAGTGCAAATATTATTTAATATTATTTTCATTACAATTTCTGGTAGAACAAGCTTTTCTGGGGAAATAAATCTGAGTTTTCAAATGCTCCCGTAGGTTAAATAATGTGAACCAAGCCAGTGACAACATGAAAGGTCTTTTTCCTCCTCTTCTTCCCTCCTCCAGGCACTAGGGATGCTGAGGTGTAAGCACTTCTGTGCCTAAGCTGCAATCAACCGCCTTCCAAAAGGATGTGTTTTGATTAATGAGGTGCATAAAATGATGCAGCTTTTTAAACACAGTCCCTAACATTCCCATAGAATGACAGAGCAATAGAGGACATGCTCAAGCTGTTTGTCCTCTCTCAGCTGTAGGTATTCTAGACACCCTCTTTTTGTCCCAGCCTCTCTGGGATTGTTCTCCAAGTGCTGCTGTATCTGGTGACACAAACAAGATTCTCTTACAGCCCTGAAGTGGGGAAGGAATACAACAGAGCATCCAAGCTGCAGAATGCTCCTTTATCACTTCTGTAGCTAGGACAGAAATTATCAGGTGCAAAGACTGAGTCAGGCTGATTGCTGCACTGTTCCAGAAGCACACAGATATCCCCATGCCCAGAAATAAGAATCTCAACGCTGTATCTGATCTAGGCCTTGTCTAGCAGACAGCCCAAAGTGCTAAAACCCAGAAGGTGCATGCTTCTGCAGCTCCTTCTCCAAGAGTGGGTTCCTAAACACTTCTAAACACTTGGCTCCAGGAATTACAAGCACCAAACTTTGAGGATGTTATTAAGTCCTTAAAATGTAATGACAATTTTGTGCCCAGAGAACTTCAAAATAATGATACTTTATTTGAGAGCCTTCCAAGAATTAAGTGCAGGAGGCTGGGAATTATCCTTGTCTAATGGTATGAAACTATATCATGGACATTATTTATTGTCAGCATTTGTCAGCATGGCAGCTCTTTCCATGTCAGCAAACAGACCTTTACAGGCACATTTCAGAAGAGCCAGCACTGCTGTAGGACCAGGTCCTGCCTATCATTGCCTGCATAGCACACCGAAAGAGGGTATAGAGAACCCACCTGCCAGGAAAAGGGAGAACTGGTTTTGAGGGAAATGATCTCCTTGTAAACAGTATTTGTCAGCTACTGATCTAAGACTTGGCATAGATGCAAAGGAAATGGATTTAGTAGGGAGAACGCAAGTGAAGCAGCCAAAGATTGTTTCCTAGGGGATTTTGCCAGCTCATAGATACATATATATACGTATACATTTATGTATATATGTGTATTTATATATACATATTTATAAATGTATATGTGGTGTTGTTTTAATAAAACCCCAGCGCTGCAATGCAAATAGGAAAAACCCCATTCCAAAGGAGCTCACGACTACAGGATAATAGACTGAGAGCCATAAAACCTGCAGTCCTCTGGCTCAGGGTACAGAAAGCAGAAGTACAAGCTTTCTGCATGCTGCATGGGGGGGGAGAGTTTCATCATCATCCTTGAATCCTTGCGTTCTCAGATGAAAAAGGAGTCCACAAACATGTGCTACAGATTGGAAGAATGGGAGCAAGTCCTTCCGAAGCTGCCTATTGTTCCTCACAGGCAGGCAGTAACTCATAACTGATGTGAAATTCATGAAATATTCAACACTACAAAGCAGGGAAATTCTACCTCAGAGTTTTAGTGGTAGAGCTGCACTTGCTGCCCTGGCAGCTGATATCAGACCTAGAAGATAATAAAGAAATAATCAGC